>CAXKVX010002408.1:0-112406 GCA_964058865.1 Eleocharis quinqueflora
TGACCCAAGTCGCGAATCACCGTCAGCTCGAAACCTCAAATCCTAATCCTAAGCGGCTAAGCCCAATACTTCAATGCCAAAATAGATGCAAAATTCATAAAGAGATGCAAATTTTCATTCTAATCATGTTTCATTGTTACTTTATTATAACACTCAGATATATACTTCAGATTTTCAGTTGTTACTACTATACATACTTAGATATATGATTGAATTGTTATTATAAAATATTAATGCTAAAGAGAAATGACAAACAAACAAATTTCATCGGTAAAAACACTTACTGATTGAAATATAATACAAATAACAACACAATAAAAATCAACCAATTTAGCTACATGTGAAGTGATCCTTGCTAACTTCATAAATATGTAAAAGGAATGTTGCTACACAACTTTGTCTATCTAATAAAAAAAAATCATTTTGAGTTTTTTTTTTCAATATGGTCATATGAGTTCTAGATTTCTAGTTCAGTTCACCTGAGGTTAATCAATTGATATGACTTTAATTCATTTATTGTTTGATTATCAGTTGATATTTTTATTTTGAACCTTGTCAGTCGATGTTTTATTATGTCGGTGTGAGAAATATGCTGAATTGAATTAATGTACACAACACCTTGTCAAAAAACATTAGGGTATGTCTGCTCGATTTATCGTCATCGATTTGATTTAATTTTGTAGGTGTTATTATATTATATTTATATTTAATTTTCTAATATTTAAGAGAAAATTAGTTTTATGTTACTGTAAAACTTGAATTTTTTTAAAATGTCACTCATAAAAAATTGTCAAAATATCACTATCTACATCTAATCTTTATACAAAAAAATGACCGATAGTGACATTTTAACAATTTTGAAGTTTTTAGTGACAAAAATCAAATGTCCCCTAATAAATCATACTCTTTAATTACTATGACATTCAATATTTTGATGAAATTTATATTCTTGTAAGTAGTGCCTACTCCTGATTATAATTCTGAATCCGTCACTGAATTGGACTTTTAAATATTAGATGACAATTGTATACCTACAACAGTCTTTAGTATCTAAGATATATATTAAAACACGTCATCAAGTTTTTGGCACGGTTATCCAAAATAGTGGTGATTTTTTAAACTCAAGTAATTTAGCTTAGGATTTTTTCTTTCTTTTATTTTTTATGTAGGTGTAAAAATTGACAAAAAAGAAAAATATGGCAACAAGACGATTCTTCCGAATTTCCGAATCGATACTTGAGCAATCATTTTTAGAAAAATGGCAAAAAATCATGGCAAATCCACAAAGCCAAACTCGCGACACTTCAAACTATACAGTTATAGAGAGATTCTTAATTAAGTTTTATGATAATCAAAGCACAGTAGTAGACGTTTTATAAAAAAAAGACTCTCCTATTTACTAGTATGAATTTGTTTAATTCAAAAAAGAAACTTTGATTTCTCGAATGATTTATAGTTAGTCTTTTTTTGATTGAAAAAGTACAAATATGATATTAATCCTAAAATAAGGGTAAAACTAGGTACCTAGTATACATGAAATTTAAGAGACAATTGAAATTGTAGACTTCATAAGTCGAAAGAAATACAATAACAAGGACTGCTTCAGATTTTTTGCACTGTTCATATTTGATTCAGGAAGTCAGATAATAAGTTTGAGAAAATACAAATCTTGAAGCAAATGATGATCCAAATTATATGCGCATGATATGTTGCGCGACAGAAAATCTCGTTCTTGAGACTTTGAGTCGAGGGCAAACATACTCATTATTTTTGTATTTAATGAAAAAAAATCTCAAAAAAAGTTTGAGAAGAAAGACATACTCTCATTTTTATTTATTAGAATTTTTAAACTGTTATGTCAATTCCATTTTAAACTTTTATCGTACACATCAAAGCTGCGGATGCAAGATTTTAGATTGGAGAGATTGAGATCTAAAAAAATTTGTTGAGGATGATTATGTCTTCTAATAATCGTAAAAAATATAATATAGCACTTGAAACAATACTGTTTATAAATTTTGTGCGAATATTTTGAAGGTAGTGAAATTCCTACAGTCGTCCCCTGCCTCCAGGGGCGGATCCAAAGACTTTTTAAACCCGGGCACAATAAAGTCCGAGCCCGGAGGTTGAGCTAAAATATCATTAAAAACTTATTTTTCACTACAAAAATAACTAAAAATACATTAAAATTTGCGTTTTTTGAAAATCAAGCCCGAACTTGCCCAAGCATACTGCCTGCCTCCGTTCCTGTCATCATTGATCAATCAGTACTTATATCTAGCTCATAATTTCCTACACGAATATCCTTCTTTCAAATGCAATAGCGTTGTTCTCCCTTGAACAAAACAACTACTCTATACTGCTCTGAAACGGCTGTTATTTCACCCAGCGTAATTCTGATTTTTGAATGGCGAATAATAATGTAATACTGTGTACAACTACAGGTTCCCATTTTCAATGTTTCAACAAACAGAAACTATAGGTTCGTTGTGTGGACCTTGTCAGAATAGAACGCATGCATGTATTGAGCACAGTCGTGTGATGTGGGGATCTACAATTTAAACTAAAATCTTGTCAGTGTGGTTACTGGTTAGCTTCAGTTCTGTGCCTAACACTGTTCTCTGACTCGTCTAGAACAGTGTGTGTTTGCGCTTTTGTCATATACTTGAATTGGAATCACGGATATCAAGGGACTTTTCTGCATGTTATCTAGGGTTGACCAAACTAACGGGCAAGAACGCGGATTGTCAGAGTCGCGGGTTTGAAAAGAGTCACGAGTTGCATGGGTGAGACGGGTTAAACAGGATGGGTTGAGACGGGTTGAATTTGGGGTGATGACTCAAACCCGTCCATTGATCCGTCGGATTGGGCAGGACGGGTTGGGACGGGGCGAGTACGGGCTGGTCACTAGTTGAGGCCGGTGGGGGCGGTTGGAGCGGGTTGAGACGGGTTGAGGTGGGTTGGGGGCGTGTTGAGAATGATTGGGGCGGGTTATGGACGGGTTGGTGCAGGTTGGGACGGGTTACGAGTGGGTCGGGACGGGTTGAGGCGGGTTACGAACAGGTTACGGGTCACGGGCACGGGCGGGTTGGGGACAGTTTAGGAAGGGACGAGTTACCACCGGTGAAATTTCGAAGGGCGACTCAAAACCCGTATGAAATCCGCCCTTTGGCAATGATACGGGCGGGCACAAATTGAGTCTACGAGCGGGTTCGAACGGGCGTCGAGGACGGACGGACGCGAGTCGGGTTGACCCGTACGAGTTTTGTCACAACACTAATGTTAACAAAATGATTGTATCAGAAAAAGAAACAATTATTTAAGAGCAATACAATTAAATTGTAACAATTTGTTGTTGTTCGCTTCATATTGCCATAAAAATACGTCATAAATTTGTGGACATATAATAAATAATAGTGTTGTCAATGCCTCATAATAAAATATCACATCAGGAAAATAATATACAATTATTTTTTATATATAGTGATATATTTTTGTTGTTCTCTGCAGATCAAATATTTCCAAATATAATTATGTGTGCTTCTCCGTTAGTCCGTTTTACAATCTTTACGAAATTGTCATAAAAAATCCAATTGCTTGTGGAATAAAAAAATGTGTTTTGTTTAAATATTACTGCAAAAAAAATCTTATAAATCATTTTTATATTTTTTGTATCTTAAAATAAAATAAATAGTGGCTTTTAACGCGAGACTTCCTACCAAGCTTACAATTTATTTTATAGCCTTGTGCTTAAATATATAAAGCCCAGTTTTGTTTTTTGTATAATTGTTTAGCCCATTCAATTATGGGCCTGGCTCAAACCAACACAAATCAGCAAAGTTTCATTTTCCAAGAGATTGATCCGATGAAAATGAAATAGAAAGAAATAAATAAAACGAAAAAGAGAAGCAACCATTTACCAGTATCTCAGCTGTATACTATAGCAGATTTTGCTGTGCATTTATCTGTGACAGTCTCAAAGAGACAACGACGTCAGACAAATTATGAGCGTGTATACTAACACAATTTATTGTGCACGGTGTTTGCTGACTCTAGGTTAAATCGTGTTAATTGTTATCAAATCTAACTTCTTATTGGTGTTTTCTTTTTTAAAAAAGAACGAAGGGTTACAAGATATCAGCTGTTTTTTATGAAACAAATAACACTGAAGTATATACTCTCTTTTGAGTTTTGACAATAGAAGAATAAACAAGAAATGAAATACCAGTATAGAAGACTTGTTTCTCTAAATTGGAAGAGAGCAAAACAAACAGTTTTCATACGAGATGCTAATGATCGTTTTTCGAATTGTGAATTCGAGGATCTAATTCGCTTCAAACGTGATACATCTCCTGATCTCCATTCGATTAGATTTTCGAGAACTTGATGCACATTAGGCATGCACATGAAGTTAATTAGACTTGTCAAGTGGTTTTCTTTTTTCTTTTTTCTTTTTCTGTTGGGGTCGGTTTTTGAAGGAAGGGAAAAAATGTAGGAAAAAAAATATAATTACCATACACAAGATTATGCGTAATGTGCAAAATTATTTGAATAGACTTAGCTGAGCAAAATATATATATATATATATATATATATATATATATATATGAGCATGGCTAAAATAATATGTATAGTACACCTCCATAACGTACTATGCGTCCATTTGTATCTAATTTGGTCATTAAATTGATATTTAAGTTGCTCAATAAATTCTTCATATCAAAATCTTGTAGAAAATAAAATTTCGTGATTTTTAGAGTTTTCTTACTATTTTTTAAAAACAATCCAGAAATGACACTTTTGTAGTATTAAATCTGGACTGTTTTTAAACAATATTTAAAAAATAGCTAGAAAGCTCTAAAAATCACGAAATTTTATTTCCTAAAATATTTTCATATGAAGAATTTATTGAGCAACTTAAATTTCAATTTAATGACCTATATCTATATGCATAGTACGTTATGGAGTGTACTATGCATATTATTTTAGCCATGCTCTATATATATATATATATTTATATATGTAGTTGGTTCAAACCGGTGATGCTTCCCACGTCAAAGTATGAACGCATAATGGCATATTCCATAAATACCAGACCGAAGCAACGTCAGAGAAAAAGTATTTTTGACGTGCATAATTGATAATTGAATATAGGAAAACAGCTGATGCTGATCAGGCGAAGATAAAAAAAAAAGGTAACGTGGGAAATTGGGATAGGATATTAAAAGATAAGTTTACGATCGTAGAACGATTAACATAATTCTAAAATATATTAGTATATTTAATGATTTGACTTGACAATGTATTTGAATCATTAATTAAGGGTCACTTTCATCAAATTTTGTATCAAATTTTGATTTACCATTTTCAATTACTGAAATTGAGATATCTTCAAATTTAGCCTCTTCTTCGTTGTTTTTCATAAAAATTGTTAATCAAAACTAAGACGCAGTGTATCTTTTTTCTTCTAAGATTGTATAATAATTCATCTTTCAAATATGGTATCATTTAGATGTCACATTAGTTTTTCGTTAAATTTCTAAAGAATTAGCTTAATTTTTTTGACGTAATCACGCAAAAGACATTGCTCTTAGTCAGGGGCAGATTCAGAATTTCCGTCAGAGAGGGGCAAGATCCATTACTTTTTTTCAGGGAGAGGCAAAATGATGCACATTTTTAAATATACATGATTATTTTGCAAAAAAAATTAACAAATCGTACAAATACATAAACTTATTTTGTAAAAAAAAATTCCAGAGTGAAGCGACTGTCCCTCCCTGGTCTCATGTAGCTCCGCCCCTGCTCTTAGTCACCTGCTAGACACTATTTTCATTGGTTTAAAGGCTCAGCCTAAATAAAACAGTGCCTAAACAAATGAATCCGGGCTTAGAGTACATTTTTTTTTTATCAAAACAGTGAGGGCTTAATTGTATTTATAGTAAAACTGTAAAATTTTACTGGAGATCATGTTCAAATTAATTATAATCAGCCAATCAACACAAGTTTAAAAATGCCCTTAGTTTATTCTATTTATTTTCGGATTCAAACGGTAATTTAAAATACGTACAATACTTCATCAACGTATTAAATGTTGCATTAAATTGATCACTTACTTAAATATTCAATTTATAATATTTATAAAAATATGTAAATATATAATTATAAACGCATGGCTCAATTTTGTAACAAAATCCAGATGTCTCATGTCTCCGATGAAACAAAACGCCAATTTTTTCAAATCAAATCTCCGCAGGTATGAGAATTCACGTCCCTGAAATGGTCAGCATCAGTGGGCTCTTTTGCATTCTCATCGCTGCTACAGCGACAAGATTGTTCGCACAGTATTTTTGCTACAGTGTCAACGAATTTACAGCATATCAGAACTACTCGCTGACCATTTCGAAATTCCGCATTATTCCGGAGATATGGACCTTTGGTGTATTTCACGTGCCAATCACTATTAACGGCACAAAAAGAGGAGAGACAAAGTAAGAATTGTTAATTAGTATGGAATTAATAATTTATTATGAAATAACTAAACCGAGTCAAACCTCAGAACTGTTACTTTAAACAATGGTTTCATTGGCTTTAATTAGTGTCGTAAAAACCAGTTACCGAGAGAATTAGTTGTTCGATTAATTTAGTCGGTAGACAAATTGCAATGTATGAATTATAATTATAATATATTCGTGAAGTATTATGTGGACGTGAACGATTAGTCGGACACATAAATTAATGAGTTTCTTTTAAACCGATTTATTGATTGACAAATTCGATTAACGACTGATTAATTTTTCAAACTGTGCATTGCTATTTATTCAAAGCATATGGCATTTTATTTGAACTCTGATTTAAGAGTAAGAAAACTACACTTCACAAATTGTGTTTTGAAATCAGTTTTTACTTGAATATTATAGATGTTTCAATATTTTTTATTGTACCGATTCGTTTGCATGCACTGTATTCGCTTCAAAAAGAATATCACAAAGAAGAATTGTTTTATTTTTTATTGATAATATATTTTGAAAGAAGTTGTACTTGTGCAAAGTTGGCTTCATTCGATATTTTGCATTCGTATTTTAGAGTTATTTAAATAACTGATTCGAATTGTAGAACTTGATCTTCATATGAAAATCTCGACAGTGATTGAATTTTTAAGAGGTATAAAATGATTCGTATTTAATGACTCAAAAATCATTAGATTAGCAAATTTTGCACAACGTTAATATATAGCAAAAACTTCTAAATAATGAAACTTTGATCACCAACCATATTTTCAAATATGGAGATCAATTTCAACGATTTGGATAGATTGCCATAGTTTGTGTTGACTCTACGACATGTGAGTCTCGCAAAACTAATATTGAAAAATGTGACCGCCAAATTTAGTCCAGCTGCTGTAGTTAACTATGGGATTGAGATGCCATCAAAATTATGACAACAAACGTGGATCCCGAATTAATCTTTTGAACTTCGAAACTCGAGATGCAAATGCAAAATAGAAAGTGAAGTAAACTTTGCAAACTATTTTGACCAACTCTTATGGAAGTTCAAAATTTTGCAATTATTTAACCTTACCGATTCTTATAAATATGTATATTTATTGTTAGCACAAATCAGGAATATAACAAATAACTCCATTGAATGTGTAGAAAGTTTTCTAAACTTCTTTAATTGGTATGTTTTTTTGCATTGAATTACTTATATCAGTATAGAATTAAATATAGTTCATTTGTACTTTTTATTCTATATTAGAATTTTAAAATAACTCTTATGTTTTTCTTTTAAGTTTGATACAGTCTCACTTTGTGGATCTTCAGTCTTCAGCTCGAATAACCTAACATGTCCACTAGTAAAGTCCATTCACCTAAAATTAATATTGGCCTGATAGCCTGTCATCTCGGATCGTGGACATTAACTACATCTAGAGCTTTAAATGACTTCTCGAAAAAAACCGAAGAATCTCTGATTAGTACTTATTTATTTTGCTTAAATGTCACTCGCTGTCAGAGAGACTATGTAATTTTCTTTCTTTTCTGTAATAAGCAAAACCACTTGTACTTAGATTCAATATATACAAATATTCTTCGAATTTCTTTATTATCAAATCACATAAATAATTTACTTAGAGATTCGATCAAAGTTTTTTTTACATGATTATTGATTTTTAGGGCTTTTTTTGTCTTAAAGAAATGATAAACACATGTATGTTTTTTCTTTTGATATAAGCGGATTCCCTACTACACAAACATTTATTATTTTTTCAAATGTTTTTTATGGAGTCATGTACTCACGGAGCTTGAACCCATACTTGAAAGTGACTAAAACAATATAAATAAGGGTATGTTATATTTTGGAAATGACTAAAATATCATGAATTTGTATATTTAAAATTATTTCTTATTTCATAAACAAAATTAATAAATATTATATTCTCATATAAGAATTTTTTTTGTTTCTTTGAATTATTTAATATTTACATTAAAATAAAATTTCAACTTATTCCCAAAAATCTGTATAAATTCAGTCGCATGATTAAATTTTTGGCACCTTACATTATTCAAACTAATTTCGTTTTTACATTGAATAAATATTTGAGAAATTTGTCTAAATGCCACTCAATAACCGTTCAATTGTCAAAATTTCACTCAATTACAACAAATTGTTTATATGTCATTAAATTTAAAATTAATTGTCTAAATGCCCCCTATGCATATTTTAATACAATTTAAAAATAAACAAATCAAAATATACCCATAATACCCTCATCCTTACCCTTCTCTTCTCATCACCAACTCCTCACTGCCTCTCCATTTCCTTCTCTTCTCTGACCCAAGCAATTAGAACCTCATCATCAAGCTCTAGAGGATTTCTCCTAATAACATCCTTCAGATGTGCTCTTTCAAGGGATTCTCAAAGATCTGCATCATTATGCTCACCAAATGACTCCAAATTAAACCTCACAGATCCTGCACACAGTTTTTTTTTCTTGAGGAAAATAGGCCAAGTCTATTTATAATTTTTTATTAAAACAAGAAAAAGGATTACATTATTTGTTTACAACCCTAGAGGGATGGTAATTTATTAGCTAAGGTGTTACACTGTGACTTTTTCCTAATGCACATAGTTGTCGTGGTATACCATGCATGAATAAAACATTGAGTATCCGAAATCTCAATGATATTAAAATTGTAAGTAGTTCCATCTTAGCAATTAACCCACAAGAAGAGATGTAATTGGATGTACAGACTTGAAAACAGAATTGGAGAATGTGGTATGATACCCAACACCTTCCTCGGATCCCACATACCGATTTTGGAGATATCACAATCATGAATGAAAATTGATCCCTTCTCACTTCCTTCAATTCTGAAACTAATATCGTGCAAAACTGGAGGCAATTCGGGGCAATACCTCGACAAGACCTCTTTGAACTCTATATATCAGTACCCCAGCTGATGGCCAGCCTGGTTGAGGCCTTTTCCCCTCTATGACAGGTGGGGCCTCAGGAACTACGTCAATGTAATTCCCAACTCTCTCCACAGCATTCAAGCTGTTCTCAGCAAGAATTGCCAACCGCAAACTGTAGTCATGAGCAAGTTGGTAATATTCAAGACATATGTAAGTAGAAGCTCCAATGGTAGAGCTGGCAAAAGCTTTTTGGATCTCAACATTTTGGTTTTGCATGATTGCAAATGTTCCATTGAACCAGATCATGATGCCACCTAAGGTTTCAAGCTGGATATCCAGCCATCAGTTTGCGCTCATGTTGACTAAGGTGTAACGAACATTGTTAACCATATCACTAATTATGAGGTTCTAAAATCCTCACTGTTCTTTTTCACTTTTTTCACTGTTTTTTGGTTGAAGCTCAGGTCAGAGAAGGAAATGGAGAGGCAGTGAGTGAGGAGTTAGTGATGATAAAAGAAGGGTAAGAATGAGATTGAAATGAGAGAAGAGATGAGGCCAGCGACTCCATTCAATCGAATCTAAGTTGGGTTTGGGTTAGAATCGAAATAAGAGGGATATGCCATAAACAAAAAAAGTAAAAAGTGCTGATGGATAGTTTGGGTATATTTTAATTTGTTTATTTTTAAGTTTTACTGAAATAGATATAGCACGTTTAGACAAATTAATTTGAAATTTAATGATATATAGGCAATTTGTTGTTGTTAAGTAATATTTTGACAATTGATCAGTTATTAAATAATATTTAGACAAATTTTCCTAAATATTTATATAATACTAGGATGAGGCTACAATACTTCACAAAGTATCAAAATGCAGTATTTTGTCTTCGTATATGTAATTTTAAAGTTCAAATGATTCATCCAAAGCATTGGACATGATCTTCATATTAAAATTTTATTGGAGATCAAATTTTAGATTTTTTTATTATTTTTTAGAAAGGTGAACAATCATCAAAATCAGATGGTCCAAAAATCATTAGATTAATCAAATTTTTTCACTTATTTAAAAAATAGTAAATTATTCTAGAAAATATAAATTTGATCTCTAATTTTTTTTTTTGATATGAAAATCACGTCCGATGATTTGAATTAGATCGGTTAGACTTCAAATATAAATCTGATCTTAACATTTTGATTGATCTTAAGCCAATCGATCCCAGCCAAAATATTAACTAATCCCAGTCAAACCCATACCTCTTCTGAATCTAAATCCTTTATTATCCCTCTCTCAGTCTCTCTTTCTCTGGTCCTTGTTTCACTAAATCTGAGCCATGGCGACTCGGCGATGCCTCATTGGAACCCTTGGAGCAGCGACGATCGCATTTCTCTCACTAGCGCTTGTCATTCCGTCCATCTCTGCCGCGGCACCACCACCGCCGATCGTGAACAAAAATCACACGGTCGGGGACGCCGCGGGGTGGTTCTTCAACACCAGCTCCAATGCCACGTCAGGGAACTACTCCGACTGGGCTGCTTCTCAGACTTTCTACCTCGGCGATTATCTCAGTAATGTTTTCATCCATCTAATTCGATCTCTCTCTCTCTCTCTCTCTCTCTCTCAGATTTGTTATATTTGTTTTTGCTTGTTTTTACTGTTGCATTGCATTTGGTTAGTTTTCCTTTGTACAAAATAAGTAGAGAGAGAAACATTTGACTTGTAACATCGCTGATTTGGGACCACATTTTAGTGATCCGACCTTCTAATTTCTGACCGTTTTTAACATTATACGTACAGAATCGACCATGTTAAAAGTAGATTTCATCATTTCAATTAATAATTGGCCTTGCTGTCTTCATTATAGGAACTCTGAAACTTTACTGTTTCCGTATGATAATATAGATATTCAATGCCTCCCACAAAAATTCGGAACGGGGATCTAGTGCTGCGCGGGATGGTGTAGCGCAGCATCTGGGATCGTTCGATTTTCATTGATTGCATTCGTGTCAAAGTATAGAAGTCCCTGATTTCCATCGCTGACGATCGATCATGAAATTAGCGGTCGATCCTGACCGTCGAGCGCTACAGCAGATTCGGATCCCAAAAATTCCGTTTCTTTTTCTCTAACTCACTGAGGCCTAATGAAGTCATCTGGTATTTAGTGCAATATAACTGTGTCAACTGACGAATAAGCATGACTATTAATGATCTTGCAACTTAAAAAAAAATTATATTAGTATCCTTGGTTACAAATTTTCTATAGTTGTGCCAAAAAAATGAAAACAGAAATTAAACAAATAATTTTTTAATGTGAAATTACTCCACTTGAAAATTACTCACTTTTGTGTCAATATTCGACTGAAACGTGCGAGGATGAAATTAAACTAAATTTGTAATATTTGGTACATTTCATGTTTAAAATCAGAAACTTTAAATTAACAGTGGAAGTTTGTAGCAGTAAATGAGTAAACACCTCAATTCTAACTCTGATTATAATCATCTTTTTGGCAGTATTCAACACAAACACCAACTCAAACGTTGTGCAGGTAAACAATGAGACCACATATAGTCTTTGTGATGCAAGCATGGACGATAATGCATTCATCTGGGGAAAGGATGGGGGCGATACCAACTCGTCAACACCCGCACCAGAAGTTATTGCAATTCCTCTAATCTACGAGGGATCCAGCTACTTTTTCTCTGGTACCTCGGATGGTGAACAGTGCATGATGGGGATGAAATTTGGGATCAATGTGTTGCATGGGAATGGTTTACCGTCGGCATTCAACCACCTGCCGCCACCTGCATATGCAACACCGCCATCTCCTGCGACAACTGGAGGAGATGACGGAGGAACGAGTCAGGATCAAAGTTCACAGAAGAATGGAGTCGAGGGAATGCGAGGCAGAATGATTTGGGCAAGCTTGGGGATTTTGAGTTTGGTTTTGATGGCAGTGTGAAAATTGTTGGTATTGATAATTTTGAGAGGGTTTTAGCTTGTAATAACAGTGTTGAGATGGATTCCTAGTTGAAATCTTTCTAATTTATATTTGTTTGATGATATAAATTAATTTATATATGAATGAACTCGGATTGAAAACTTCTGTCGCAGTGCACATTGGCAGTTGTGAATTCAAACGAAACAGTTTGTCAGTTTCCAGATTAAATCTCCCCAACTATGATGGAAAATTGCCCTTACTATTCCACGTGTGATCACTATTAGTATTAACGGCACAAAAAGAGGAAGAAAGACAGTAGGAATTGTTAATTAGTATGGCATAATTATAATCAAATCACTTCACCAGGCAAACCTCATAACTTTTACTCTAAACAATGGTTTCATACTTGCATTGCCTTTAGTATCGTGAAAAATCTTGGTGGATTGGTTGCGAAGGCCTATTAATCGGTCGAATAATTGTAATTGATTAGTAAATCATCACGAATAATAAACACGAAAGACATTATGCAGATCTCAGAGTGTTGAGAAATAGATTAGAAAATATATTGATAGCCTCAGAAGATCATCATTGGCTATTTAGGAAAGAAAATATTCAGCATCCAGGGAATTAGCCGTTAGGCCAAAATTGGTACCCAAAATATTTTCTTGTATAGTATCTGTTCTATTTAGGCAAGCCATCAACGGCTACTTTGTAATATGGATTATATATATCTTGTAACAATCAGAGAAATATTAGAACAATTTTGAATCATTCAATCATTTTCTCTTTCACATTCTTTACTCAAACCGCATTATGGTATCAGAGCAGGTCTAAGGACCTGAAACCCAAAATCCCTCAACTGGTACTAACAGAATACCAGCAAAATCAGAAAACCAGAAAAGCCAAAAAAGCACCATGTCTCCCAATGAAGACACCCAAAAACTCATCACAAATGTCACATTGAATGGCATCAACTATCTCTTTTGGGCCAGAGCAACATCCCTAGCCCTCAGTGGCAGAGGGAGGCTCGGCTTCATAACAGGAACAAAGAGGCAACCGGAAATATCAAATCCAGCAAAAGACGATGAGCTAATCAAACTCGAAGAATGGCAAACACAAGACCATCAAGTGATGGTTTGGCTGCTGGCATCCATGGAACCCAAAATAGCCGAAATGTTCATGTTCAAAAACACTGCCAAAGAGATATGAGAGAAAGCAAAAGAGATGTACGGCCAGAAACAAAATTTCTCCCATATCTACAACCTCAAACAAGAGATTTCTCAGATCAAGCAAATAACCGTTCCAACACCGAATATCTGTCTGAACTCACAAAAAAATTCGAAGAACTCAAAATTTACCTTCCACCTACAACCAATCCAGATGAGCTACAGAAGCGAGCCGAGCTTGAGGAGGTTCTCACCTACCTCAACGGACTTGACTCCAGTTATGAGGCAGTACAAGCACAAATTTTGTTGTCCTCCACTACCACTGACCTAGCAACAAGGTGGCCACGATAAACCGAGAAGAGTCAAGGAGGAGAGGCATGAACACCGAAACCTCGACAGAAACCCAAGCTTTAGTCGCACGCCACCACCCCCACCGCAATCCGAAGCCTAACTCGTGGGAAGAGAGGCGGGGAGCACACATCATGGCTAGGTGTGACAACTGTAAAAAAGAAGGTCACACCCGAGACCAATGCTGGTTTCTCCACCCGCATCTCCGCCCCAAGCGAAAGGGAGACATAAATGGAGGGGCGGCGCGCAGACCAAGCGACGTAACCGAGGAAGAGAGGCTAGGTTTCGCAGAGAAGAAAGGAGGTTTCGGTGCTGGGGAGAAAACAGGCCAGGGCCATGCTTTATTTACTGAGACGGAAATGGGCCAAATAATGGGCCGTACTGCTGGACCTGTTGCTGGATCTTCTGCTGGATCGAATTTTTCAAACAAATCTGACGGCCCAATACTCTCTCAAGCACAGCTAGACAATTTTGTGGCCCAGATCACAAGCAAACTTGGTATAACAGGTATTTATACAGGTATTGCGTTTCAAATTATAACAAGTTTACACCAAAAGTCATATTGGATTATTGATTCCGGTGCAACTGACCACATGACAGGCAATATTGAAATTCTAGAAAATATACAAAAAATCAAATATCCGCAAAGTGTGATTGTTGCAAACGGTGAACAAGTACCTATAAAAAATATAGGAGCAGTAAATTTAGGTGGCACCAAAATACCAAATGTATTATATCTTCCAACATTTAATTCTAACCTTATGTCCGTTAGCAAAATTACAAAAACTTGAATTGTGAAGTAATTTTCTTATCTCAAGCTGTGGTATTTCAGGATAGAACAACAAAAATGACGATTGGTGAAGGAAGATTAGAAAATGGCCTTTATCTCTTAAATTTTTCGAATAAAGCCCTTAGTGCTAGGAAAAATGTAGACCAAAGTGAATTGTGGCATTGGAGGATTGGTCATCCCTCCGATAAAGTATTAAATAAGTTATTTTCTTTTTCTCATTTAGATTCAAGTCAATGTGAGATTTGTCGTTTTTCAAAACAAATTAGACTACCATTTTCATTATCAACCAATAGAACCTCAAAAATTTTCGAACTAATACATTCTGACGTTTGGGGTCCGGCACCCATAGACTCATATAATGGTTTCAAATATTTTGTCACATTCATCGATGACTATTCACGTACAACTTGGATATATTTACTTAAATCAAAAGGTGAAGTTTTCTCTAAATTCCAAGAATTTGCGACTTTAGTCGA
Organism: Eleocharis quinqueflora; assembly: GCA_964058865.1. Lineage (NCBI taxonomy): Eukaryota > Viridiplantae > Streptophyta > Magnoliopsida > Poales > Cyperaceae > Eleocharis > Eleocharis quinqueflora. The sequence continues at coordinate 15,128 of CAXKVX010002408.1, forward strand.
AAATCAATACGAAACTAGGATTAAAATACTTAGGTCCGACAATGGTACAGAATATGTTAATAAAGTTTTTTCTGAATTTTTAAAACAAAAGGGAATTCTACACCAAACAAGATGTATAAACACACCAGAACAAAACGGAGTGTCAGAAAGGAAAAATCGTCATATATTAGAGGTCACTAGGTCTTTACTTTTTCATTCAAACGTCCCAAAAACTTACTGGTCAGATGCTATCCTAACCTCTATATATCTTATTAATAGATTACCTAGTTCAAAGCTAAATAATAAGAGTCCACTAGAAATTTTGAAGAATAAAAAATTAACTTAGATCATCTTCGCATTTTTGGGTGCACATGCTTTGTACATATTAAAAGACAAGATAAATTAGACACCAATGCAGTAAAAACAATTTTCATCGGGTATTCACTTCAAAAAAAAGGGTACAAATGTTACGATCCTACTAACAAAAAACTATATATTTCTAGAAATGTATCTTTTTTTCGAAAAAGTACCATCTTATAAAAGAAAGGAAGATCAACAACAAGGTACGACACAACCTAAAAATGACTTTATACTCCCAGAATTAACATCCATTGTAGGTACACCAAATGATAGAATTTCATATGAAGAGGAGATACACTCAGAGGGAGAAAACCAAATAGATAGCGAAGAAGAATTACCCTCAGAGGGAGGAAGTCAAGAAAATACGAACCTTAGAAGATCGGCACGATCAACACAACTGTCATCCAGGTTACGTGATTATGTCACGTACAATGTAAGATATCCGATCCAAGATTATATTTCTTATAATAAAATTTCTCCAAAACACAAGGCCTTCTTAACTAATATTTCGAGAGAAACTGAACCACACACATTCCAAGAAGCACAAAATAATCCCATTTGGAACCAAGCAATGAAAGAAGAGCTCAAGGCTCTTGAAAAAAATAACACATGGTCTATTGTCCACATACCAAAGGGTAAAAAACCTGTAGGATGCAAATGGGTGTACAAAATTAAATACAACAGTGACGGGACAGTAGAAAGGTACAAAGCTAGACTCGTCGCAAAAGGTTTCACCCAAACCTTTGGTATTGACTACCAAGAAACTTTTGCCCCAGTTGCCAAAATGAACACTGTTAGAATCCTTTTATCTATAGCTGTTAACAAAGGATGGAGTCTATTTCAGATGGATGTTAAGAATGCCTTTCTTCAAGGTACTTTAGAGGAAGAAGTCTACATGACTTTACCTCCGGGTCACAAAAATGAACAGGACAAAACATTAGTATGTAGATTACATAAATCAATTTATGGGTTAAAGCAATCTCCACGCGCATGGTATGCTAAACTTAGCCACTCTCTTTTACTTTATAACTTTACGAAATGTTCAGCTGATTCATCTATGTTCATTAGACACATAAATGGTTCAACAACTATTGTTCTAGTTTACGTAGATGATATAATTATTACTGGAAATGACAACATAGAAATCAATGACATCAAAAGAAAGCTCAAAGAAAACTTCGACATCAAAGACTTAGGAAAACTAAAATATTTTCTAGGCATTGAAATTGCTTACTCAGATAAGGGTTTGTTTTTATCTCAAAGGAAATACACCCTTGACCTCTTGAAGGAAACAGGTAAACTTGGTATAAAACCTGCTAGTACTCCTATGGATACCAATGATAAACTCGAACCAGATAATGGTGAACCCCTGAAAGACATATGCCAGTATCAAAGATTGGTTGGTAAGTTAATTTACTTAACTGTCACTAGACCCGATATAGCCTATGCAGTTGGCACTGTAAGCCAATTCATGCACGCACCAAAAACAACTCATCTAAACGCAGTAAATAGAATCATTAGGTATCTAAAGGGATCTCCTGGTCAAGGGATATGGATGAAGAAAAATAACACTAATATTATTCTCGCCTACTCTGATGCAGATTGGACCGGAAGCTTTGACCGAAAATCAACTACAGGTTACTGCACATTTGTAGGTGGGAATCTCGTAACTTGGAAAAGCAAAAAGCAAAATGTGATTGCAAGATCAAGTGCCGAAGCAGAATACAGGGCAATGGCTTCAACTGCAAGTGAACTAGTATGGATCAAACAACTGTTAAAAGACATGAAGATCTCATGTGAAGGACCAATGCAAATGTATTGCGACAATCAAGCAGCACACATTGCCTCTAACCTCGTATTTCACGAAAGAACCAAACATATCGAAGTAGACTGTCATTTCATACGAGAAAAAATACAAACCGGAGAAATTGAAACTCCTTTTGTAAGAAGTCAAAAACAATTAGCAGACATCTTCACTAAAGCACTAGGCAAAGGATGCTTTCAAAAGATTTTGTGCAAGTTGAATTCTTTTAACTAGATTTTGTGCAAGTTGAATTCTTTTAACTTATTCGAATCCAACTTGAGAGAGAGTGTTGAGAAATAGATTAGAAAATATATTGATAGCCTCAGAAGATCATCATTGGCTATTTAGGAAAGAAAATATTCAGCATCCAGGAAATTAGCGTTAGGCCAAAATTGGTACCCAAAATATTTTCTTGTATAGTATCTGTTCTATTTAGGCAAGCCATCAACGGCTACTTTGTAATATAGATTATATATATCTTGTAACAATCAGAGAAATATTAGAACAATTTTGAATCATTCAATCATTTTCTTTTTCACATTTTTTACTCAAACTGCATTATGGTATCAGAGCAGGTATAAGGACCTGAAACCCAAAATCCCTCAACTGGTACTAACAGAATACCAGCAAAATCAGAAAACCAGAAAAGCCAAAAGGCACCATGTCTCCCAATGAAGACACCCAAAAACTCATCACAAATGTCACATTGAATGGCATCAACTATCTCTCTTGGGCCAGAGCAACATTCTAGCCCTCAGTGGCAGAGAGAGGCTCGACTTCATAACAGAAACAAAGAGGCAACTGAAAATATCAAATCCAGCAAAAGACGATGAGCTAATCAAACTCGAAGAATGGAATTACCACCCGTTACTCACTTTTGACCTCTGACAACGGGTCCCAGTTCGTTGAAGATGGAAGAGAGAGAGGGGGTAGAGTTAGTTACTCAGCTGACAATGCCGTTCCGCGACAGCAGCTGAATATTTTCTGTTTTTTACTTTTACTTTTACTTTTAAGCATGGTAATTAAAGTGTAACGAACCAGATATATAAAGGCCATAGTAAGGATTAGGCAGAGTGCCAGAGTAGATGAAGAGAAGTTTTAACCATTATCGTTTTCTGTGCTATCGTTGTAATTCCTCTTTAGCATCCAATAAAATTCTTATTCAAACCCAATTCAATTCTCAAATTGCTTACAAATTCCTTTTAATTACTCATCCTATTATCCAATTAACTTTATTTCAATTCAATTAAACTGTGAGAACATCACATTAAATCCTTAAAATATTGCCTGAATTAAATTCGAAATCTAATGATAAACGCATATCAACAAATATCACATAGTTTTAATGGATTGATTCATTTCCGTGCACTATATTCGTTTCAAAAAAAGATCACATAGAGGAATTTTCTATTATTTTTCTAGCAAGTTTATTGTACTTTGCAAAATATCGTTTTGTGATTTTGAGCCGTTGAATTTTGGATTTCTTGCAACAAAACTAATTTTGACAACAAATTCTATTAGGACACTAGGTATCTGCCACAGAGGATCCAAGGACACTCAAGATTAGTTGTAACAGAATCAAGATTAGTTAGCTTAAGATGTATCTAGACTCTTAGTTCAATTATAAATACTGATGTAACAAAGCATTTGCTCAGTTAATGAAAATACATTTCCCATTCTATATTGTCTCTTTGTCTCTTTGAATCATATCATGGTATCAGAGCTTACAACTGGCTAATCGCCATTTTTCTTTCCCTATCTTCCTCAAAGCTTAACAATGGAAACCTCACCCGATCTCCAAAATCCTTCAACTTTTCCCATCACTTCAAACAATACTGAAACCATTACATCATCGTCCTCCATGGACTCAGTAATCTCTCTAAATCTCCCGATCGCCATTAAATTGAATGAAACCAATTTCTTGACCTGATAATCACAGATCTTGCCCCTCATCCATGGCTATAACCTCAATCGGTTCCTTGATTCATCACCACCCGAAACAACAATACTCAGACCACACGGGGAAATTCGAAATCAATCCAGCATACCTTAATTGGCACAGGCAAGAACAATTACTGTTGGGGTGGTTGCGATCCTCTCTGACGGAGCCTCTCCTGGCTCAAGTAATTTCTTCAAACCCCACAAGATCACTATGGACCTCTCTAGCCGATTACTATGCCTCAACATCCAAATCAAGAATCCATGAACTCAAACGCCAAATTCAAACAGCAACTAAAGGAAATTCCACCTGCTCCGACTATCTTCTTCCACTCCATCGAGTTGCTGATGAATTGTCCTTTATAGGCTCTCCGATATCCGACGAGGACCTGGTCACTGCAACAATCAATGGCCTCGGCACTGACTACAACTCCATAGTCGCAGCCTTGTAGACAGCACGCTGTCATGGAGTGTTTACTTTCTCCGATCTCAGAGGCTTACTCCTTAGCCATGAAGCCTTGCTGCAAAGCCAACAGGAACGACTCCAGCTGCCTTTCATGCGGGTAGAGGAGACAATCGAGAAAGGACCCGTTACAATAAAAACAAATCCGACAACAGAAATTTCACTGGGCCGACTCTATCTTTCCCTCAAAATCAGCCCAATTCTTCTCAATCCGGGAGGCAAATGCATGATTCCTCTTTTCTCCCCTCTAACAAACTGACGTGCCAGATATGCTCTAGAGTAGGTCATGGTGCAAGACTTTGTTACAAGAGGTACAATCATGATCAAGATTGGAAACCGAATCCAAGATTCAACTCAAATGCAAGGGCTTACAACACCAAAGTAGGTCAAGATGGTCAAGAGCAAACAAATTGGATCATAGATTCGGGAGCAAATCAACATGTCACCAACGATATCAACAATCTCTTCTCCTTCTATGCTTACAAAGGTTCCGATACTCTCCAAATTGATAATGGTCTCGGTTTGTCTATATCTCACATCGGTTCTAATAACTTTAATTTCTCAAATCACACAATTCACTTAAAAAAATGTGCTTTATGTTCCTCAATTCTCAATCAATCTCATTAGTTTGTCACAATTGTTACTTGACAATCCATCACTCTCTGTTGACTTCTCTTCTTCTTTGTGTATCTTCAAGGACCTCCACACCAAGAATGAAACTTCAATTTCTAGCCACAATGGGTTATATACAATCAAGATGAAGCCTTTCATTTCTTCTCAAGCCTTTCTAAAAAACTGAATTACCACTAGTATTTGGCATGCTAGACTTGGGCATCCTTCCTCCACCACTACAATAAATGTCATCAATAAACATTCCTTACCTTCTATCAAAGAAAAGTTTCTTTTTTGTCATGATTGTATACAAGCAAAGACTCATATTTTGCCTTTTTCTCCTTCTTTGACTACTACTACTTCTCCTTTAGAGTTGATTCATAGGGATGTATGGGACCATCTCCAATTGTTTCCTCTCAAGGATATAAATACTATGTTTCATTTGTAGACGACTTCTCTCGATTTACTTGGATTTATTTCTTAAAGCACAAAAGTGATGTGTGTAAAAAATTCTCTCTTCAAGTCTCAAGTGAAAAATCTTTTCAATTCCACAATTAAAGTTTTAAGAACTGATGGGGGAACTGAGTTCAAACCAATTACTACAATGTTCCCTCAAATCATTCATCAAACTACTTGCCCCTACACACCGCAATAAAATGGCATAGCGGAACGTAAACATAGACATATCGTTGAATTATCTCTTGCCACAATGTCTCATGCATCCATATCTACTCAATTTTGGGATGAAATTTTTTCAAACATAATCTATCATATAAATAGACTTCCTTCTCAAAATGAAATTCCATACAAAGTTCTCTTCGTCAAAGAACCTAATTATAATCATCTCAAGGTGCTAGGTTGTCTTTGTTTTCCCTTTACTAGACCTTATAACAAACATAAATTGGAATTGAGATCTCTATTTTGTGTTTTTATTGGTTATGGAATCACACAAAAAGGATATAGATGCTTAAATCTTTCCTCAAACAAAATTCTTGTCTCAAGAAATGTTCAATTTGTTGAAACAACCTTTCCTTTGAAGACAAATATCACTCAAATTCATGACCCAAAGCAACCGGATATTGGACAATTGGTTTCGACTATTCCTCTATTGCAGCTTACCACAACCCAACCAGTGGGCCTAGTGCCACCGAACATTTCCCCTGCACGAATTTCAGGCCTCAATGACGCTGCACGAATTTCAGCTCCCAACCTTGGCCCAGATCCAACAACTGAAGTTCCATCATCTCCCCAAGTCGGGCCAAACACAACCAATGCATAAATCCCAACTCTTCAGCACGGGCCGTCTCAGCTGGACATTACATCGGCCGAACCAGTGGACATTCAAGATTATCAGGCCTCAGCCCAACTCCAAGAGACAGCTCCTACAATTAATCCAGCTTCAACAGGCCGAGTAACCGAAATACTTCTTTTCTGTAGTTTATTAGTGACGTACCAATATAGTATTTAAAAGTAATTCATTTGTACTTTATTTAATTTGTTTCTATATTGGAATTTAAAATAATCCTTATGTTGATTTTGTTTTCTAATTTCTTACATGATTTAATTTCTGTGCAAGCTATTTGATTAGTTTAAATGTATACACTATATCTAATTCTCAATTACTTTTATATTTTAATGCTATTTTGTTTTTGTAATTTAAATAATTGAAGACCCTCTTACAAGCAAGACATTTGAATTATTTGATCTCTCTTTGTTGCTAACATTGATGTTAAATTTGATATTTCAAAATATTAAAAATGGACAAGTACTTTAAGAAAGCCGATTCGATTTACGATCATCGATTTGATTTGATTTTGTAGGTCTTACTATATTTTATCCATATTTGTTTTTTAATATGTAAAACATATTCATTTATACGATATCCAAAATTTTGAATGAAATTTATACTTTAGTATGTAATTTGTGTTTACTCTTGACACAAATTTTGCATCCGCCACTACTCAAAAATCAATTGAATATAAGACTAACAATTTTAAACAAGCTATAGTTTTAATGCTTTTAATTAAACATAAAATGAATACTTTTCAAATTTAAAATGTATTTTAATGCAAAAGACAATAAATGAAAAATATAGTGTCTCTTTGAAGTTTAGAAATAAAATATATAATAGAGGTAAATACGAAATTCCGTCTAAACGTAAACATCAAATTATTTGCAGTAATTCCGTTATCACCATTTTTCAAAAGTTCGATTAATCGCTAGTGGATTGGCGTTATTCAAGCGTACATTGTTATAAAATCGTTTTGTAAAAACAGGGATTAGCATCGCAAGCTAAACGAGAGAATTCATGCACCATGCCAGTAAATCCGCGACCTTTTCCCATCTCTACTTTCAAACGCTCAAATAAAAACCCTTACCTCTTGTAAACCCTTTATTCATCTCTCTCTCTTCTCATTGCTCATCTAATCGGAGCCATGGTGACTTCAGGATGCCTTATTGACAATCTTCTGGAGAAGCTAGCAACGATTACAGTTGTCTCACTAGTGCTTGCCATTCCGTCCATCACCGCTGAGGCACCATCACCGCCGATCGTATTAAGAATTCACAATGTCGGAGGCACAGCAGGGTGGTTCTTCAACACCAGCACCAATACGACGGCAGCGAACTACTCCGACTGGGCTGATTCTCAGACTTTCTATGTCGGCGATTTTCTCAGTAATGTTTTCATCCATCTAGTCTGATCTCTCTCTCTTCGCTCAGATTTGTTATATTTTGTCTTTGCATCTTTTTACTGTTGCATTTTGTTTAGTTTGATCTTTCTATGTCGGCAATTTCTCTCGATAGCCGCTCCTTGCTCCCACGCAGTTTTGTTTTTCTTTTTTGCTCTCTGCTGTAAAGGAAAGGGAGGGAACCACATCGTGAATTCTCTCAGTAGTCGCTTCTTGTTCTGAATCGGCTTTAGTTCTAATAACATTTCTCTTTTCGTCACCTTCTCATCACCTAAATTCTAGCCAGATAGAAAATTACAAGTTCAATTCTATCATATTTCATCATTCTTTCATGCAGTCGAAGACGTTAGAAGATGTATTTAGTAGCTTCTATCAAGATGGTCGAACGTCTAGACAACTTGATTTGAAGAGATGAAAAAATGACAGTATTTTGATTTGTATTTTGGAAGTTTATTTAGTTTTCTTTGTAGTTTTTGTTAGATATTTGATGTAGCGAGTTGAAAAGCTCATTGTTGTTGTTTGATGTCGAATGTAATTTTATTTTATCAATGCAGTTCAGCTTATAGCTTCTGCAAAAAGTTCAAAAAAAAAGAGAGTTCAAAAAACAGAGAGAGAGAAATTGAACTGTAACGTCACTGGTTTGGAACCATATTTTTAGTGATCTGACCTCCTAGGTTCTGACCGTGTTTACATTATGCATGTATCGACCATGTTAAAAGATTTCATATTAGGAAGACTGCATTTTTTACTGTTTCCGTTTGATTGGTTTACAGAAGTTCCTTGGTTACACTTAGACATGTCTAACGTGGTTATAGCTGTATCAACTGATAAAAGAATGATTAATGATCCTGCAACTTTGACAATATCCTTGGTTACACTGTTACACATTTTATATTATTGTGTGCCAAAAAAAAAAATTAGAAACAGAATATTCAATGGTCAAATTTGATAACGACCCTTGAAAATTATTCGTACGTACGTGTCAATATTCTACTGAAATGTAATATTTGGCACTGTTCATGTTTTATAACAGAAACTTTAAACAGTTAGAAGTCTCTAGCAGTAAATTAACAAACACCTCACTTCTAACTGTAATTAATATTATCTTTGGCAGGATTCAGCGAACGCACCTACTGTAGCATTGTGGTGACAAGCAACGAGACCATGTATATATAATCTTTGCGATGGAAGCAATTATGACGACAACCAGACAATCCACTATAGCAATGATATGAGCAACAACATCTCTTCAACACCAGAAGATTATGATATTGTTGTAATCTACGAGGGACCCAACTACATTTTCTCTGACGACATGGATGGTGAGCAGTGCAGGTCAGGGATGAAATTCGGAATCAATGTGTTGCATGGGAATCCACCACCATCTGCCTATGCAGCACCGCCGCCTCCTGCGAGGAACGGAGTTCAGGGAATGCATGAAGGAATGATATGCATGGGCAGGCTTGGCGATTTTGAGTTATTTGGTTTTGATGACAGTACTGTGAAAATTGTTGTTATTGATTTTGAGTTACTTGGTTTTGATGAAGGAATGCAGTTGTGATTTTATTTGTGACGGTCTTTCTTGTTTACTTTTGTTTGGTGATTTAATTGAATTTATATCTGAATAACTGAGATTGAAAACTTGTGTAGTAATGCACAATGGTAGTTCCAAACTTAAATTACAATAAACATATATAGAGCACCTAAGCATGATTAATTTTTTTTTAAATTAATTAATATTGCCTCAAGATGTCATGGATCTCCCAAATCTTACTCCAAAGTCAGGTGGCAATGAAAACAAGAGGCATAATAAAAGCTGTGGACACGACGAGTTGGAGGCTCCCTTTCTCTAGACAAGATCAACTTGACACGTTGCAGCTTGCTAATATTTTCTTTTAGTAAAGATTAGTTCTAGAGGAATATATATAATGTCTATTTTTTGTATTTTATGGTGTATTACATCATTCATTAGAATAAATGAATGTTCTAGATTTAGTTGCATAACAAGACGTGCATGTTTAATGATGTGAATTTTAAAGACACAATAAAAACACAAAAAAATATAGACATTATATTCCCCTCTTAGTCTTGATAGATGAAACTTAGTTTGATATTGTGTTTTGATATTGATGTTTTGTATGGTGTGTTGTTTTTTTGTTGTTATGTTTAATTGCTCTGAACTTGGTTGATATAAGTGGTTTTTAATATATCAAATAGTTGATATACTGACGTAATTGTAAGGGTTATAATAACTGTAGAACTCTTTTATCTGTTTGAAATGAGTATTCTTCACTTTTAGTAAAAAAAATAAGGCACATAAGCAAGTGTTTTAAGTTATCTTTCCTTTATATCCTCCTTTTTGTTATTATTTCACAAAAACAGCCCATGTAAGAAATTTATTTGTGACATTTCTTAGTTTGCTACAACTAAAATAAATGGCCCATCCTATCTCCATTGGGCTATTTTATGTAGGTCTTCAATTAAAACCATATATACCAGTTCATCTGTTACGATTTCATTATTTCCAGGCCTTCAATTTCACGTATAGTAATTAGAGCTGGTAGAATTCGGTCGGACTCGAAAAATCTGTCCGACCCGACTTGAACCCCATCCGACTCGATTCGAGATGACTCATAATCCGAGATGAAGCGACACATGAGCTACTCGAGTCCAACCCGACACGAGACGACTCGTAATCCAAGATGTCACGACACATAAGGACATGAGCCCGACCCGATCCAAGACTATCCGTAATCCGAGATGGAGCGACACATGATGAGAACTCGATCCCGACCCGACCCGACTTGACGTGATACAACTAACACTACTACAAAAATGACTTCAAGCACGATGTTCAAATGGCGGTTGCAACAGTTATTGTTTCAGAGTTGATAGGAAGTGTTAAATATAATTTAGCAACCGCGGCTAACATTTAGTCAAAAAGACAAAATAAGGAGAAACAAAAACAACAATTTTTAATAGATATTTGATGGTACGCTTTAAAAATAATAATAGTTTTTAGTACAAAATAGATGAAAAGTTAAAATTTGTAAAAACTGAGATATTTGATATTTTTATGTGTTGTGTTCCTATTGATTTTTTTTGTTCTTTATGACTTTCTTACATTCATTATTTTTTGGGATTAATTAACTGTATCTCAACTTTTGTACCTCGTAGGCGTGCTCCAACTAACTTTTTAGAAAGGGAAAATTAAAGAGTCAAACACTTTCTAAAAATGGAAAGTTGGATTGCGCGCATTACTCTGAACGAGTTTCGCCCTACGCACTATTAAGAATGTTTTGCATAGAATGCATGGATGTAAACTAAATAAAATAGGTGTTCAGACTAAATTAAAAAAAGTGTTCTGACTAAATAAAACATGTGTTCAGACTAGTTGTTTCAAGTCTGTTTTGCACAAAATGAGGTTCAAACTATATATAACAGGTGTTAAAACTAAATAAAATAGGTGTTCAGACTAGTTGAAAGAGGTGTTTATATTAGTTATTTCAAGTTTTTTTTTGTATTGTTTCATGTCTGTTTTGCACATAATGCATGTAGTGCAGACTAAATAAAACAAGTATTCAGACTAAATATAACATGTTTTCATACTAGTTGTTTCAAATATGTTTTTGCACTGTATCAAGCATTTTTTGAGAAAATTTTAGCAAAAAATGTGATTTGCAGGCTTTATAAGCATTTGTCGAGGTCAAAACAACATCATTATGGGCTACACCTCGGTATAGTGTGTACGTCGTGTCGTGCAATTTCCGAAAAGTGCTCATATGCGCGAATCAGAGTTAGGAGTCAAAAGTTACATCCATTCGAAGATCAAACGTTATTTTGTGCTCATACTAATTAAGATAGGGATAATTTTGTCTGTGCCACTCAAAACTGAGGAAATCTCAGAAATGCCATCCAGAATTGATTTCTTTCATTTTTGCCACTCAAAATCACTGGTATCTCCTATTTTTGCCACTTTTTTTTCGAAAAGACAAAAATGCCCTGGCATGGCTTCTTTGCTTCTTCTTCCTCTTCTGTACCGATACCAGTTCGCCTTCTCCTTCCCCAAAATCGATCCCAAAGTCAATTACAACATCATTCGGAGCGACATCAGTAGCGAGGTCGGTGGTGGCTGGAGTGAACTTGAACACAAAGTAGTCATGACGAGGGCATTTTTGTCTTTTTGAAAAAAAAAGTGGCAAAAATAGGAGATAACAGCGGTTTTGAGTGGCAGAAATGAAAGAAATTAATTCTGGATGACATTTCTGAGATTTCCCCAGTTTTGAGTGGCACAGACAAAATTATCCCATTAAGATATGGTCATGCTAGATACAACATATGTTCAGACTAAATACAACAGGTGTTCAGACTAAACACAACAGGTATTCATACTAAATAAAACATGTATTCAAACTAAATAAAATAAGTGTTTATACTAGTTATTTCAGGTTTGTTTTTTGCACTGCTGCAAGTTAGTTCTACACAAAAATGAGGCACTAAATAAAAGATGTTCATACTAAATAAAAAAGATGTTCAGACTAACTAAGAATATGATGTTCAGACTAAATAAAATAGATGATCAGACTAACTAAGAATATGATCACACAAAAATTATTCTTTTGCACTATTTCAAGTATGTTTTGTACAAAAATGGTGTGCATACTAACTAAGAATATGATCATACTAACTCCTCTGATGGTCATACTAATTAACACCATTGGTGTTGATACTAATTTTTGTGTGTTGATATCGGTGTCTCGAGTGGTGATACTAGCATCTTTGATGTTTATGCTAATTCTTTGTTGTTGATATTGATGCCTCAAGTGGTGATACTACCAGATTTTGTTGTTCATACTAATTTCTTTGGTGTTGATGTCGCTGCCTCAAGTTGTGATACTACCATCTTTGGTGTTGATACTAATACATTTTCTTTTGATATTGCTGTCTCAAATGGTGATACTAGCAACTCTAGTATTAATACTAATTTCTTTTTCTTTTGTTATTGATGCTAATTATGGGTCCCACCTATAAGATTTAATGAGACACAATCTTCCGACCTCTTTTGTTTTGTTTTGAATAGACTTGGGTCTCATGAGCTCAAGAGTTGGTTCTTAACACCCAGAATCAAGGACGCTTAGCGTAGATCTGAAATTCAAAAATGAAATTATTTGTCTTATGCGAAATATGAATATGGGATACGTGAGTCCAGATAGTGAAATAATTTCTCGTCTTTTATAGCCAAGTCTTTTATTGTACCATTGGTACTCATGAGCTACAATGGTCAATATCGTACACTTTTTCTATATTTCACATTTTCTTTTTCTATTCTATCCTTTGTAATTTATTTATGTTTATTTATTCTCAATACTTCCCCTCAATCTAGGTTTGTAGATATTTGTCAATTCTAGCTTGCTTGTTATTTCTTTAAATGTATTTGATATGAGACCCTTCGTAAAATCATCAGCCAATTAGTCTTGACTTTTTACATAAGGGGTTTCAATCTCTTTGACTTGATTTTTTTCTCTTATGAAGTGGCAATCAAGTTCGATATACATGGTCCTTTCGTGAAATACTGCATTCCAAGCAATGTGTCTTGCTGCATTGTTATCACAAAACATCTTCATAAGTTTTTTAGTTCTGAATTTTGACTCTCCTAAAAGTTGTTTTATCCAAGTAAGTTCACTTGCGGTAGATGTCATGGCTCGATACTCTATGCTTGATCTTGCCACAACATTTTGTTTTTTTTCTTTTCCATGTGACTATGTTTCCACCTACAAACATGCAATAATCGGTTGTTGATCTTCGGTCGAAAACCTGGCCCAAGCTATATCGGAATAGCCACACATTTTTTTAGAATTATTATTCTTCATTCATATAACCTAGCCGTTGATGATTTTGAATTTCCAACTATTAACAAATTTTTGAAGAGCAAGTTGTGTTAGAAAATGATGAAGTAGAAGAAGGTGAAGACAATAATATAGAAGCAGATGGTGATGATGCACAAGAGGAGATAGAACAAGAAGAGGAAATCGAGCTAAGGAGATCATCTCGACCAAGTCGACCATCTTCAAGGTTACGAGATTTTGTAACCTACGAGGTTCAATATTCTATCCAAAATTATGTTTCTTATGATAAGGTGTCCAAATGTCATAATACATTTCTCAAGTCCATTGATGAAATGGATGAGCCAAATACCCTTGAAGAGGCCAAACAACACACGGTTTGGAACAAAGCAATGAATGAGGAGTTGAAAGCTCTCAGAAAAAAATAATACTTGAAAAATTGTTCAATTGTCCCAAGGAAAAAACATGTTGGTTGTAAATGGATTTACAAAATAAAATATAATAGTGTTGGTATCATTGAACGGTACAAGACGAGATTAGTTGCCAAAAGTTATATCCAAACTTACAATATTGATTACCAATATACCTTTGCCCCTTAGCAAAAATGAACACCATACGAATTTTGTTATTCGTAGCCATAAACAACGGTTGGAACCTATATACCAAATGAATGTGAGAATTACTTTCCTTCAAGGAATACTTGAAGAAGAGATACATATGACATTACCACCGGGTCATAAGAGGGAAATCAATACTAATCTTGTTTGTAAATTAAAAAAAAATCTATTTATGAACTAAAGCAATCTCCAAGGATATGGTATGACAAACTATCTCCAAGGACAAGCAATCTCCAATCCAACACATCATTATTCTCAAAATATGAAGGTAATGATACTACTGTTGTGCTAGTATATTTTGATAACATAATTGTTATCGGAAACAATTGAAAAAAAATAGTGAGGTGAAGTTGTCCTTGAAAGAAAGGTTTGAAACAAAAGACCTCGAAATATTGAAATATTTTCTAGAAATAGAAATATCTCATTGTACTAAAGATCTATTTACTTCTCAAAGAAAGCATATCCGTGACTTGTTAAAAGAAACATGTTAATTAGGGTCCAAACCAGTTGTAACACCAATTGATAGCAATTGTAAATTGAATACCGAAGATGGTGAGCCCCTAGAAGATATTACCCAATACCAAAGACTCGTAGGAAAACTAATTTACCTAATTGTGACAAGACCGAATATCATTTGCGGTTAACCAAGTTAGTAAAATTATGCAAGCAACAAGAAAGCCACATCGCGTGTGTAAGATATTGAAAGCATACCCGTGACTAGACTAGGAGCTTTGATCGAAAATTGACAACCGATTATTGCACGTCTGTAGGCGGAAACATAGTCACATGAAAATGCAAGAAGCAAAACTTCATGGCACGATCAAGTGCGAAAGCAGAAGATCGAGCCATGGCGTCTACAACAAGTGAACTCACATGGATCAAACAATTGCTCAGAGAATTAAATTTCCCGATCAAGGATCCAATGAAGATGTATTGCGATAATAATGCGGTAAGACACATTGCTTCAAATGCATGTTCCATCACAAGAACAAAGCACTTCGAAGTCGATTGTCACTTTATACGAGAAAATGTAGCAAAAGAAACCGAGACTCCTTATGTGAAGAGTAAAGATCAATTGGCTGATATCTTCACAAAAAGACTTATTTCGAAGCACTTCGAAGACATTACGATCAAGCTAGGATTAACTGATATTTATAATCCTAGCTTGAGGAGAAGTGTTGAAAAAGATTAAGATATTTAAGAAATAAAATATTGTAGAAGAGTTGTAATTAAGTTGAGAACAGAAGACATAGCTCTTGTCACTATATATATAATGGCCAAACGAGTACAACTAGCCGTTACAGTCAAATTGTAGATAGAGAAAGTGAGTGAAAAAAAACTTTTTTGTTTAAACTTGACAGTAGCTGTCAAGGTGGAGTGAAAAAAAACTTAATAAAAAGAAAACTCTTGTGAAACAAATTATCTCAAAATTCACACTCATTTTGTCTAAATCTTAAGGCATCCTTTTCCTTGAATTAAGCTTCCTTTGGTTCTACTCACGAATTAAGCCATCCAAACAACAAGTCCTTAGTGCGGATTAAAATTTAATCCTTCCTTTGCTGCCGAACTTTACTTATTTTTATTCGAGATAAAGATGTAACCACTTTATATATAGAGAGACAAATTAGGTGTGCACCTTATAACATATGACTGAAACTTTACTCCATTTATGATTGGTATTTATATATATAGATCAGAAGCAACAATTAATTATCACCTTTTCATTAATTTGCAAGCCTGAAAACAGATTCTACGTGCGTGTTTTGCGAGTGTTAATTTGTCTCTGCTATGCATGTGTGTAGACTAATAATTGCAATTTCAAGACGGTCCTAGCCATATGACCATTTATTAGTTAACAATATTAATATATCTAGAATATATATATCTAAATCTATATATAAAAGATAAGTTTATATGTGTTAGATGCATGTGTCTATGTTGTTAAATTAAATCAGAATAATAATTAAGTTTTATAAATCTCAACGTTGCATTTTTATACTCACTACCACAGAAAGAGTCTTTAAAAGCGGGTCTTTAAAACCGATTCAATATTTAAAATCGAACCTTAGAGTAAATTCGGTTTAAAAGAGTGAAATTCAATTTTTAATAACCTTTAATATCGGATCACATACAGCACGCCACTGTTAAAGGTGATATTTAATAGCGAACTGCTGGCATGGTTTGGTGTTAAAGGGTTTAACACCGGCGTCAGGGGAAGGGTCCACTGTTAAAGGGTTATATTTAAAAGCGGGGTGTTGGAGGCGCCGGTTTGAAAAGATTTTTAATAGCGGATTTGGAGCACAGTCCGGTTTTAAATGTTTTAGCGCGAAAATACTCTGTCTCCCGCGTCTAAAAGCCTTCTTCTCTCCCAACCAGCGTTGCCATCTCTCCCAACCAGCTGCAGCCACCTTCCCAATAATTTAATACCTCCATTTAACTCTCCAAACACCATTAAATCTCCTTTATGTTTTTTTATTTTGTATAATATTGTGAAACTTGTTACATGTTCTGTCTTCTCTCTTCAATTTGAAGATCGTACCTCACTTCATTAAGGCAAATAATTTCTTGCATATATATATTTTAGTAGTTAATAATTTTTTTCATATTTAATTTGTTATTAATGTGTCATTTTTGTAAAATTAATTACAGTGATTTAATCTTCATCATCACCTCTTTCACTGCAAGTATTTGGAGGTATTTTTTTTTATTAATATCTACTTTTTATGTATCAAATTAATACGTGATATATATTTAGATACGGAATTTGCATTGCATATAATTGAATTGAATACATATATATAATATATACTTATATGTTATATATATATGTAAGTATTGTCATACATGACCAAAATATCGGAACAAAAAAATAATTTAGGTCACCCGTTCGAGATTAATCCAGTAGGGATTAATTTTGAATAGTCTCCCGTATGGAACTACTCTTTGAACACTTTGTCTCATTTAGGATTAGTGAACATATGATATTTGCAATCTGGTGTTTGCGGATAATTCGGTTCAGTATTTCCTCAATTGTTCTCACGAATACGTGCGTACATGCAAGTGTGCGTCGACGTATTCGGGGAACTGAGGGGAAATGCTATCAGATTTTTTAGCGAACACTAGATTGCAATTATCGTATGTTCACCAATGAGACAAAGTGTTCAAAGAGTGGGATAGGATGGTTGACCAGCCCATAACCTTATGAAGCTCTAAATAACCATGTATATATATATATATATATATATATATATATATATATATATATATATATTAGTTGTATTGATTTTGACTTGTACTAATTTTGTACAGGGCGCTTCGACAATACTATCAACGGATGCAATCAAGCAAAACGAGAAAATTCGAGGTCAAACAACTCAATGTACGTGTTCTATACTTATTTTGAATTGTACTCGCAATTAGATTAAGTTAGTAGGATTTGAGCCTTTTATCAAAATGGTATGTTACTTCGTAATTTTTGTAGAGCCCTCTGCAATCCAATAGCTGGAAGTGCGAATATTACGTGATGCGATCGATGTATCAGATAGCTACGTCGTTTCATGATGCATCTAGTTTGAGATCACTAAAGCTTAAGGTGAAAATTAACTATATTTTAGATTGAGTTATACATCTACACATTATTACTTTGTGTTATCGAAGTTCAATAATATTAACCCTACTTTTTTTTTCAGGAACTTCATCCGTATCCTTCTTCCTATTCATCGAGCTAGCGATATTGTCGAGGTAAAAACATTGATTTGCAATTTTGTCAATTATTATTTGTGATGTTGTGTACATTTGTGACTTTGGAGATTTATGATATGCATTTGTATGTTATTTTTGTGATATTGTATACACTTTGATTGTGTGATTGGATGTCATGTTGTATGCTTGCGATGTGTGCATTTGTATGTTTATTATAGTATGCAATTTTGTCAATTATTATTGTGTATATGTGTGTTTGTATATGCTGGACCATGTTGGTGCATGCTGTATTATATAGGCTAGTAAAATGGACTAGCCACCAAAAACAAAAAAAACAAAAAACAAAAAAATTAACACCTTTAACGTCGGACCCTACAGTTGGGTTCGATTTAAAAACCCAAAACACATGGACTTGGCAGCAACTTTTTAATAGTGGCTGGAAACCCTTTAATAGCGGGTCTTCAACTGGCAGGCCGGTGTTAAAGCTCATTTTAACAACGGACTCCTTGCTTAGGATCCGGTGTAATAGGTTTTAACAGTCCGCTGCAAAAAAGACCCTTTAGCAGCGAACTGGTTCGCTTTTAAAGGGAAAACATCTAGCAGCGGACCCTTTATACTTTTAAAAGTCCTCTCCTTAATAGTGGCCTCCAATCCGATTTTAAAGAGTAATTTGATTCGCTTTTAAAGGTCAGATCTGTAGTAGTGACTATTGAAGAACTACAAATCATTTTAAAGTAAGAGACACGCACGACATATTGAAAAAGGCCATTTAATTCAAAAAAAAAGTTTCTACATAAGAGTGACAGAATTAAAAAGAAATAAAGGACACGAAAAATGAAAACAATGTATGAAACAAAAAATAATAATTATACATCTGTCTAGAAAAGTTTATTATGCCTTTAGCAACCCTAGAGGAATAAACATTTTTCTTTACAAAGTGTTTTAATCAGTGTGTGACAGAACCAAAGCTCGGAGCAAACGTGGAATAAATTTGCATTTGGTTTAAAATGTGCTCAAAATTATCATTTGATTTCTCAATGGGATGTGTGTGCATTCCTTCGTAAGTGGTCACCACTACCCCTTCATCTTTTGATAACCTTTGTACTTGCTTTTTCACATTGCAACCTTGGTGCGTGCATCTGTAGTAGCTTCTGAAATTATTGCATGCATAAAATGAGACAAACATTTATTAGGTAGGGGATTGGTAGAAATTATACAACTAAGTTTAATGTGAAATAAGAATACTATAGTCTAAACTATTTGTTTATAGAAAAAGATAACCTTAGTGTTCATTCAACTTAATTAATTAATTTTATGCATGATGCATTCAACTTTTACGACATATATATGACATATATTATTGGGAAATGTATCAAATTATAAAATAAATAAAAAAAATTATATAGGTGTGATTGTAAGTATTTAGATTGAGCAGGTATCAAATTTGATATAATTTTAAACTTGATTGAATATTCATTATAAAATTAAGTACTAAACTCTATCGTATAAAAAATTAAAATCATTTAATTGATGGAAAACTAAATATATTCAAAATCAATTCAAACTTGATAGATATTATATATAAGTAACTGAAAATATAAGTTAATTTTTTTTAATTTGGAAAAAATATCCAAAATTATGTAGTACTCCTTTAATTAAGTTATATGTACCATAAAATTAATTTGAATGCAAGTTACAAATAACCTTAGGAAAATTCTTTTTTTTTCTTTTATGGTGTAAAACGTTTGTGGTTTCTTAAATTAAAACTAAGAATAGTTTGATCGCATATATATATTCCAACATAATAGTTGAAATATTTCGAAATGTAGATGTATTCGTGCTACCATGAATCAATCAGTCCAAGGTTTGAAAGATTTTTTCACTAAAAAATATGGATAATGTTTCGTAGATACCACATTTGATACTAACTATTGATACCGATTTTATTATGCATCTTTAGTTGAGTTATCCTGCACATTATTTGAGTTATTATGCATGTTAATTATACCATAACTATTTCAGTACCAAAAAATAATATGTATAACTGTTTCAATACAAAAAATAACATGCATAATAATTCAAATAATATGCATGATAACTCCACTAAAGATACATAATAAAATCAATAACATGTATAACTATTTCGGTACAAAAAATAATATGCATAATAGCTCAAATAATGTGCATGATAACACAACTAAATGTGCATAATAAAATCGGTATCAATAGTTGATATCAAATATGGTATCTACGTATCAGCTCCCAAAAAATGTTGATAGAAATTAAACCCAATGAAAGAAAACTGATGCACAAACACCAAGAGGAAATTAAAGAGTCGATTGCATGCATAAGTAAATGAAACAGGATTGGTACTGTAATAAATTTATTTGTCCTGAAATTATTTTAGCTGTTAGCATCATTATCATATTAATTAGTAAAGTTCTTGTTTTACATAATTGCATATTTGCATGTATATCTAGAGGAGACTCTGTGGCTATATATCTTCTGGAGAAAAATCAATGAGGTAAATCAAAGATCAACCGCACGCCATGGCTGATGTTATATATAATTAATTATTGAATATATATAAAGAATAGAGAAAATATGTATAAAGAATGAATATAGACAAAGCAACATTTGACAAAATTGTGAAAAGTAATATAGAAAAGCTAAAAAAAATAATTGATAGAGAAAACACGTTAGCCATATCTAGAAGGAAACGTTACCGTTGTGCTAACGTCACATATTAATTTAACAAATGAGAACATTTATTGTATTAATTCTCGGTCAAAATATAACATCGCCGTTCTATTCAAGGGGTCTTGCTATCAAATGCAATTCATGTGACAAAAGTCTTTATCATTTTGAACTTGAAGAATAATTATTTTTGACAATAACTCAAAATAAATTTCTCAACCTAAGTAAAAAAAAAGCATCTAGAAGACTTAGGTTGAGAAGACTAGCTACCAACTACCTTTTGAAGATTGTACTCTATTAAAAAAGCTATAGTAAAAGAAGTTCTTATCGAATAAAATAAACAATATATAAGAAAAGAAATAAGGTTTCATCATACGTGTGGGCTGTGGCTCCATTAATTAGATGATAACTCAGAGTGTTACCTTCAACCTTGTCTTAAGAAATGAAAGATGTAAACCGACATGACATTGATTTCATGGAGCTTTAAAATAATTTAACCAAATTTATTGAAACTTAAAGAAGTAAGTAAACTCTTGCTTTTTGGAGTATATATTATATAGTTATCCAAGAGTTACTTTAATCAGCTCTGTTTGAACTTTGAATTGACTGAAATGCTTTGGTACGCATATCTAAAAATAATGATTCAAGATGAAAAATATACATTTTCTTTAACATATAAAATTGCTCTGTTTGATCAAAGGAACATAGGAAACAATTATAAGACATGCAAAACCCCGCATCCATACATGATCATGGGAAAATGATGATATTGATTTTGTTAATTCACCCATGAATTAAAATCCACATAAACCGCTAATGATACATAATCAACTATTGCAATTGATTCTAATATGATTTTCACAGAAAATTTGATTAATAGAAAGAACAACTCAATAAATTAAGTTTTTTGGTAGGGATTCATCTTTATCTGCTTCATAGATTATAGTTTCATTTCTTATTAAAACTTGATATAATATATAAAAACATACCTTGGAAACTTATTATTTTTGACAGCTTTTTGGCCATATTTCCTCCATCTATATCCATCATCAAGTATATCCACTTGGCTCCTTGTTTGAAAAGCATATCGCGGTTTCCTTTCCTTTTTATGTCCCTTTTTCTTCTCATTTTTCGCATCGAAGTGTTCGGCACCATTGCTAGGGTTTTCATGGCCTTGTTGTGAGATTGCACTAACCTTCTTATATGCTTCATCCCTCACACCTAAATAAGAAGTTAATGAACTATTGGCTTGAGATGTAACGATGTTATTTTGCATGTGGGAGATGTGTGGTGAAAGATACGAAGAAGATGATGGCTGTGAGGGAAAGAGCATGGAATAATTATCCATGGTTAGAGAGAGAGAGAGAAGAGAAGAGATGAGAGAGTGGTAAAATGAATTATGTGCAGAACTGAGCTGGAGATAAATATAAGAAGGTGGGGTCAAGATGGAAATAAGGCGGCTATAGATGTGTCTTCGATGGTACAGCAAATTTCTGATTTTAATTTGCATTAAAATCCGTACAAACTAAATTTTATAATATCGAACCTCTAAATCATATTTAGATTTAGATCATCTGTTGTCTACGACACACAAAATCTATCCCATTTGTCGCACAATATCTGACTCGTTCGTCGTCGCGCAAATGTGCGGATTTACAAGTTGGTCTAATCAATGTTTGTAAATGATGTTGAGAGATTAACACATAATTATGCCATGCTAATTGGAGGAGGAAGAGATAAGCAGTATGAACGCACTACAACAAAATAGTCATGTTGCATCGAATAATTACGGACGGATCATCTACCATCCAAACATACAAAAATAGCGATAGTATCTGTCGCACTTAAAAAGATCCTACGGCACCTCTATTCTTCTTTTTATTTTATTTTTTACTTATGATTTGATCTACAAAGCTCTAACTCAACACTAAACACCAAAAACAACACATGCTTGCATTGATTTATTAATTATTATACAAAGTTTTACCTAAAAAAATTATTATACAAAGTTGATACATAATTGTAAAAGAACCTCTATTTCCTCTAAGCAAGCAGAAATGCATAACTTAAATATTCCGTCGAATTAGAAATATATGTAAACAATTTTGTATATATATGTAGATCTCTCTAACGTGCAGCACGATCACGAAAGATGGTAAATAAAAAAAGAAAAATAGACCATAGATATTTTGTGTTATATGGCATATGTCATTCTGTTGGACTCATATTTCATCATTTGATTGGTTGGTGTTGACAAAGTTCTTTTGACCAAAATATAATCATATATGTGACAATTTGATGGTTAATTTTATCCAAAAAATCTTTCATATTAAATTTTGCAAAATAAATATACAAATTTTTTTAACAAGCTTTACCTAGAGGTGTACTTAATTGAAAAAACAAATTTATCTTGTTGTGATTGTTTTGAATCACAATGAGCTTAAATTTCTATTTCGAAATTAAGTAACACTTAAGACTTGTCTTAATGAGAAACATAAATACAATAGTGACATATATATACATATTTCATCATTACTATAAAAATATTAAATGTATGATATTAAATATTGTGTTTTCCAAAACATTCAAGCCTACACAATTCATATAAAATTAAAGTTAGAACTTTTAATTTCCTTAAAATGATGATATTTTTAGCATCTTTTATGTCACATAGATTCAAATGTTTCAATTAATTTTTTCTAAAGAAACTTGATACCTTCATTTCAATCCTTTTTTGTTACAAAATAACGTACTGAATTTTGCAATAATAATACATAGAAAAATAACTCCTTAAATGGTCAAACAAATCTTTAAACTTTTCTGCTGCATAACTTTTATTTTTATCAATTAGGTCATTTTGCTTTCTTATTTTATGCAAACGAGTTTTGTTAAGAATATATCTAATGTACCTTGTTATTCTTAATCAAAATAAGTTTATATAAATATTACTTTTGGTAAATTTTTACCTTCTTTTTAATGTTGTCCCTTGATTTTAATTATGAATTCAGACCTTTAATGATATGATCATTTATTTTTCAATTACTTCTCACTTTATTTCATTCTGAATTAAAGTGCACTTATTTTCTTGAAAAACAAATTAAATCACGTATCATTTTTATATCCATTCAACTTTAAGCAACGTCATTTTCAATTTAGTGAACAAAAGAAGAATAACTTCACATCATTTGTAATTAAAAGCCCTTTCATATCTCACAAGATATTTGATATTTTTTAATGAATCATTCTTGGATGATATCATTTACTATATATCTTGTAATAGATAATTGACAACTTTGAAGCTTAATTAAAAATATGTGTTTAATCATGAAACTAATGAGGCGTCACGATTTAATCATTAATCACAATTTTAAAGTTTATTTAAAGGCATTAACAAAAGAACTCTAGAAATATCTCCAATAATTTCATATTAACCAATAATACTAGTTAGCGTGAGGCTTCGGAGGGAGCAGTCAATACTCTTAGGTACTATGGTATTATGCACAACTACAAATGAGTCATTTTGATGCTCTGGCGGAGGTCAGATTGACATATCTACATACTAATATTAAAAGAAACTGCCGCAGAGATGGAAGTTTTGAGCTAAAAAAAATTCAATATTAAAAATTTATTGAACAACTTAAATCGAAGTTTTGAGTTCAAAAAATATAATTTGAATCGTTTGTATTTCAGCCTGAAGTACAAACATATTTACAATAATCTCTCCTGATGCAATCATTGTTATTTCTTTGAGAAATAGGATTTTTGGTTTGATGTATTGCTTCTGTTATTAAAAGAAATGGTAAGTGCTACCTACTTATTTAATAGTCTGTCCTGGTGCAAGCATAGATGAATGCTAAAGAAAACAGAGCTAAATGCACCCTCTTGATTTGAATACAAAATAACATTTATATATTGACCAAGTTTAGAATAGCCGCATTGGGTCTGAATGGAGAGCTAGAATGATGTGGAATTTGGGAATTTAATGGTACATGTAAGTTAATTAAGGGAGAGAAGGCTCACAAATTCTGACGCAAGGAGAAAAGAGAGTCCGTATATGCTGTTATTTCGAGGGAATAACATAGTCTTGTTATTTCGTTGTTGACTGTTCGATCTATACGGACGGCACAAATGAACTGCATGAAACCGCTGTATTATATAAGTTATTTATTAGATCGAAAATGAACGATCAGATATGAAATAACAGAACTGTTATTTTTTCGAAATAACAGCGGATATGAAATTGGAGAGAAGAAAGTGGCAGTGGAATGGAATTTTCTTGGCGCACGCATGCAAGATTCAGCTACTTCCTTGTTCAACTAACCCCGCATATCCACATTTATTGACTAGTCTTAATACTTCACTATTTAAATTTTAAATACAGCATGCATGCTCTCCTTCTTCTCTATGTTCTCTCTCTCTCTCTGTCTCTATGTAACTATCCTTCAAACAGCTTGTTTTACTGGCAGTTGACGACATATAGACAAATTGTTTCAATATCTTAAGACGAGATAAAAGATGACTAATTTGATTCTTTGTGCTGGATGCATTGTATATTGACCGTTAAACCAACGACTTTAATTAATTTATAAATATACCCTTCCAAATTTATCTGACTGTGAAATGTACACGGTCCTAGCTCCTAATAATTAACCTGAGTATACGAATCATTAACTGTATATTTCATTTCTGCAATTTTAATTTTGTTGATTTGAGACCAAACAAATAATAATTTTCAGAATAAGAAAAAATGATGAACTAAATTTGTCATTGGACAGTAGTAGCAAATTTTGACTCGACTTCATGCTTTCCTTCTTTCTGTTATTTTCAATCGTCTGTAGATGGAAAAGACAACAAAGCCAATTTCTTTTCAACCTCGTCACCTGATGAAAAGATGCTAATAATAAGCCAAATAGAGTGTTTTCTTTTATGTATTACTTTGAACTTAATTAACACATTCAAATCAATACCCACTACCATAAAATTGGGTTTCATTTCGGGTTTTTAGGATCCTAATTGTACTGATTTTTTACTTCTATTAATTTGTACATGACACTTCGATAATATTATCAAAGGATGCAATCAAGTAAAATAAGTAAATTCGAGATCAAATAACTCAAGATATGTGTTCTATACTTATTTTGAACTTTATTCACAATTAGATCAATTTAGTAGGATTTGAGTCTTTTATCAAAATAGTATCATGTTACTTTGTAATTTTTGTAGAGCCTTCCGCAATCCAATAGCTGCGAGTGCGGATATTACGTCATGCAATTGATGTATCAAATAGCTACGACGTATCATGATGCATCTAGCTTCAGATCGCTAAAGCTTAAGGTGCAAACTATATATTTTAGAATGAATTATTTACACATATTAATTTGTGTTATCAAATTGCAACAATAATTCTAATTTCTTTGAGGAGCTTCATTCGTATCTTTATTCATATTCAGCGAGCGATATCGTCGAGGTAAAAATATTGATTTGCAATTTTGTCACTTATTATTTGTGATATTAATTGTGTATTTGTGATTTTAGGGATGTAGGATATATATTTATATGTTATATATGTGATTGTATGCACTTGTGACTTTGTGATATATATTTTTTACTTATATTATGGATGTGATTATATTTTGCTTATTTTGTATGAATATATTTGCATTTGTTGTTATATGCATTACTGTTATATGTATTATTGTTATTGAGGATAAATTGATGATTGTATTTGCATTTGTATATATGTTGTTTCTGTTTTTGTACGGCTAGCAATATGGGTTGGCCACATAAAAACAAATAGAACAAAAAAAAATTAAACCTTTTAAAACCGGACATTGGACTCTGTCCGATTTAATAAATCTCCAAATTATATAATATTAATAATCTATTTTAAAGCCTTTAAAATCGGACCTAGGGCTCTATCTGGTTTTAAAGATATCTTTAAAAGCGGATTGGAAGCCTGGCCCGGTTTTCAAGATATCTTTAAAATTGGACCTTTTGCCTTTAGTACGGTGTTAAAAATATCTTTAAAAGTTGTTCTCCTGCTCGATTTTCAAGATATCTTTAAAAGTGGACCTTTCACATATACAAAATAGTCCATAGTTACATCGATTCAATCAAAGTTCACAATTACACGCACCTTAATTCACAAAATAAATAAAAAATGATGCATCAAAAGAGCAAAGGATGGTATAGCAATGAACCTCGTGATCAATCATTGCATTTAGAAAAAAAAAAACTAATTAGATACATAAGAAAATAGAGACTACTTACAAGCTTGATCGATGCATGTGATTGAGTTATCATGCAAAAAAGAAACTACCTTTCAAATCTGTTTTCTGATATAAGTAGAAATTACTTCTTCTATCGCCTTCATGTCTTCCTTTCTATATGGTCCAAAGTCCTGCACCAAAAAAAAAATTATCAGATACATTTAAATAAGAGTTGTTAAAGAGGAAAAGTTGAGATTAAGAACATAGAAATTTAGGAATAAAAGAAGGAAAAACAATACTTTGATTAATTGAACAAGAGTTATCGGATATATTTTAGACAGTAGGCAAATTATTGTTATAAGCAATGACATCAATTATATGTTGCATAG
This sequence comes from Eleocharis quinqueflora, assembly GCA_964058865.1. Classification (NCBI taxonomy): domain Eukaryota; kingdom Viridiplantae; phylum Streptophyta; class Magnoliopsida; order Poales; family Cyperaceae; genus Eleocharis; species Eleocharis quinqueflora. The sequence goes on from CAXKVX010002408.1 coordinate 42,431, forward strand.
CTAGCTTGACGTAATAACCACAATCCAACTGCTTGGTTGCTTTGGAACCTAAAGAAGTTAGAAATAACAAATCATTTAAATAACGACTGATTATTCAATTCTAAATCCTAAAAAATCAAATTAAATTGAATATGTTCAAGTTGCGTACTTTTAGCTTTGACAATCTGTAATATGTATCCCTCTTATTCATGGCAGATATAACGCGTTCGAAGTGGTCTGCAACATAAATAAACAAAAGTGCAGTTAATTATCGTGTATATATGGAATGTGCACTTAATTATTGTGTATATATTGAATGTGTTCAAAAAGAAAGAAACTACTGACGTATTTAGACATGACAATATCTCTAGTGGATATGTTGTGATGTGATCTGCACTATATCTGCAATCCAGAGAATCTGCACTATATTTGTGACCCAGTTAAAATTCTTAATAACATTAGCAACTTCCTTTTTGGGAATCAGGCAAATGGATGCTAAGTTAATTCTACTCATATCTAATTTATGATAATAGACTGCATTAATCATTTTTATTAAGTCATTTTTTAACTATATTTCAACAAGATTGTAGAAAGCAAATGAAAATCCATCAATCCTAGAGAATTTATTTAGATTACAAAAGAAAATTATTTTTTTGTAACTCTTCTAAAGTAAATTGTTTTGTTAATTCTATTTGCTTTTGTTTATTCAGTTTTGGTTCACCAATCCAAAATTTGAGTCTAGTGAAATTAATATTTCTTTTGTTTTTTCCCATCAAATTTCTATAGAAAGAATTGATATGATGTTGAAGAATTTTACAATCATATTCTAACTTTCCATTTATTTCTAAAGAGCAAATTAGATTTTTTTTTTCTCTAAGTGGCTACCATGTGAAAATCTAGTATTCATATCTCCTTCTAGAAACCATTTAACTTTGGCTCTGATTTGTCAAAACTTTTCTTCTTCATCATAGATGTTATCTAATCCTAGGTGATAATGTAGTAGTTCAAACTCAACATTGGTAAGATCCATATTTTCTTGTATTTCTTCTAATTGTTCAATCTTTTTAGCATAATCATGTTTATTCATTTTCTTTTCTCCTCTAGTATTGTTGTTCCAACCTCGAAGTTTCTTCTTATTTTTTTTGTAATTTGACTCTTCAGTTATTTCTGAAATTTCCTTCTAAAGATATTTCATTCCCCCATTATTGAAATAATTCAGAAAAAAGTTTGTGAGAATCCCATGTTTTTTATATCTAATCCGAGGAACTATTTTATTCATGTTATCTAGTGTTTCTAAGATAATAGGATTATAATCAGATTGAATTCTAGCTAATAATTTAACTACACTATTTTTGAAGTAATTATTCCAATTAATGGAACAAAGAAATCTATCTAACAAAGCACAAGAGTCTGCTAAAGTAGATCTCCTCCATGTAAATTTTCTATCCTTCATTTTTATTTCAATTAAATGTAGAGAATTGATTAAACCATTGAATTTTACACTAACTAGAGAAGAATAAGATTTTTCTCATTTTTCCTGATCTATTTCTAATCGTATTAAAATCTCCAACAATTAGACAATTTCCTTGACTAGTTAACTATTTCATTAATTTCTTCGAGAACTAATTTTCTAAATTTTGCTAGAACTGGTCCATAAACTACTGTAAATGACCATCTAAAATCATCAAATTTATTTTTAATAATTATAGTAATTGAAAATTCTGTTTTTCCAATTATCCATGATGTTATATAAAAATCATTAATTCTAATCAAAATACCACTTGAATTTTCTTTAGAAGGCAAAATTTCTCAAGTATCAATGTTAGTCGTAAGGAAGATATAGTTCTATTAGTAAAATATTCCCTTTTAGTTTCTTGAATCCCTATTATATCTATTGTATTATCATATAGATATTATTTTAGTAAATTTCTTCATTTGACTTTATTCATCCCTCTATAATTCCAACTTAGAATTATGACCATTAAATAACTATGATGTTGACTCTGAGCTATCTAAATTTAGTTTACTAATATCTGATATTTCTTTACTAATATCTACCCCTTCATTACCTGCTAAGAGTTCTTTGTGTAAGGAAACTTGTTGACACATGGAAAGAGTAGCCTGCTCAGGCTGTACCTACAGTTTGACCTTTTTACCCTCCTTTTGGAACTCAATCCATCTCTGAGTCCAATTGATTTTCATTGGTCCCAATTGTGAGGGCCAATCAACTCCCAAGATTACATCATAGCCTTGTATAGGTAAGAGTCTCAAATCACCTACAAACTGTTGCCCTTGTAAAGAAAATGCAAGTGAGAGACATTTAGAATCTGTTACCATCTTGGCTCCATTAGCTATCATGACAATCATTGGTATTGTTTCAATCACTTCACATTAATGCCCTTTGAGAATGGTTGGGTTAATAAAGCTATGAGTACTCCCACTATCAACTAAAGCATGGATAGCAATTTGACCCACTTTGCCTTGAAACCTCAATGTATTAGAGTTTGGATTGGCAGTGGAATGGAGTAATACAATAGCCTCCTCAGAAGAAACTTGATCCAACAAGTGCTCAGTATCACTTGTGTTATCAAGTTGTTCCTCCTCTTCAGTACCTTGCCCCAACAGCATTTGAATTCTAATTTTGCATTGATGTCCAGGAAATATTTTTCCCCACATTTAAAACACAGCCCCAGGGTTTTTCTTTGATCCAGCAATGCATTTCTGATAGTGGATTGGGGTGGGATGGGTGGGTTTTTGAAATTTGCAGTAGATTTGTTTTGGTCTGATGGAGCTTTTTGGAAAGTAGAAGAGTAAGAGAGAGGGGAATCTGTGAATAGATTTCAGTTTCCTAAGTGTATGTTCCATGGCACACTCCATGTGTAATGAGAACTCAAAGGCATCCTCTGTTTTTGGTCTATGAGCTTTAACATGGGCTTTAATCTCATCTTTGAAATCGGAGACATATGCATCGATGAAATCAGTGGGTGAGAAAGGCCTATGTTCTAACAGGAGTCTAGATTTCAGTTTTTCAAAGTGGTCTATATATGAATCGACAGAACCAGACTGATGTAGAGACTTAAGGTCATCCATGGCAGTGGTAATGGATACCTTTTGGAATCTTCTCTGTACCAGTCGTGTGAGGTGGTCCCAATTAGGGGGATCATATTCAATCAGATACCCATCGTACCAATCACTAGAACGGTCTTTGAAATGGAGAGTTGCAAACTGTGCTTGATGAGTACTTGGTACTGTGTACATCTCGAAATAAGAAGTACAGCGTCTGATCCATTCTAGTGGATTATCTCTAATCACAATGTGGTAAATGAAATCGGTTGTCAGGTGGTTCATTGGAGAATCGAGGAAGACGAGGAGGTTGAGTGGATGTACCACTACCATCCTGGTCTAACCATCCAAGTGGTCTGGCATGACCCCTGACGATGGCATCCCATCATTGCTCTACTTCAACCATGTGAGCTCGATTTTGAGTGATGCTATGATCGACTTTTGTATTTAACTGAGCAATTGAAGCTGCGAGCTGGCTATCTGATTTGACAATTCTTCCATGGCTGATTGAGATCGAGTCTTTGACATGAACAGCAAGAGAAATAAAATGAAATAGCCTTCCCAGATACAATCGGGAGGCTCTGATACCAATTGTGATGAACTCACAAGGAAATTTATGCGGAATTGACTTGAATTTGCGATGAGCCTTCCTTCTGCCTTGAATGATCAATAACTGTGTAGCCCAGAATCACTTCCCTTGGCCCTTCCTTCTTCCTTGCCACGTTATCGACTGAATTAATGGTATCATGCCCCGTCAGCACTTCAGATGCTGACAGAGATGGCAAAGCGGTGTGACTGGGGGGTGGAAGGATGGAGGTATCGAAGCGTTTGGCAGAGGAAACAAGGTAGGAGTGAGGTGGGGTCCTGGATTCAGTTATTGAGGTCTCAACTTATGATTTCACTGAAAGTGGGGGATTCCCGGATGAGATGGCATACCAGTTCTATTAGAAAAAATAGGTGTTCGAGGAAACGATGGCGGACAAAGAAAAGGAATTGCTAAGTGGGATCCGGCTGTCTCATTAGGATTTTCTACATCATGAGATTGTAAATTTGTTGTAATGGAGGAACTTGGGACGTCGAAATAGTAATTCATAGAGAATCAAATCTCCTTTATTGTGTCGATTTTCATAGAGATAATCTAAGAATCTTGGACCACCATTAAGAAAAACAAGAAAACAGGCCTTACACCTTTTTTCTTGAAATTTCGGTGATATAGAGAAATGACAAGTACTTGTAATGGACTAAGAGAGGTAAAGATTGTAATGGACTACAGAAGAGAAGAAGCTAGAATAGAATTAAAGAAATAAAAATAGTGGAGAAGATCGTCTGAGAAAAATGAAGAGAAAATCGTCGGAGAAGAAGGAAGAGAAGGTGGCGCCGCTCAAGAGCAAAATCAATTGTGAAAACACATTTTTGGTTATGTATTATATATTCTCATACGATCCATTATAATAAAATTATTGAGGATTTTTCATGATCTTCTTTTAATCCAATATATGCACGTAGGTACTATATAAACCATTGTTAGGTTCAAATTAGGATGATAACATGTCAAGATAAGAATCAGCATGTCATTTTCCCTTCAGATTTTTCCCCTTTCGTATCACAAGAGGTGGTGAGCTTAAGAAAGATTGAGAGCGACCAGAACTAAAGGTTTCTTAGTGGGAAAATATTGTAGTGCATAGTTTTTAGTTTTTGTTATAATTTTTTTAACATATAGTAGTTCAAATATAGTAGTCCACTCTAAAATTAGATAATAAAATGCAGTTGTTTCTTTTCTCTAAATTTAGTTATATAGTTTTGAATAATAAAATACTATTATTTAACATATAATATGTACAAGAATCAGTTCTTGATCTAGTGGTTAAGAGCAATGTTTTTTCAAAGAGAGATCACAGGTTCGAAATCCAACTCTAAAAGACTTTAAATCAAAATTTGAATCAAATTTGAAGCAAATACTTCACTTCTTCTAAAAAAAGAGATAATATTTACAAAAATGTAATATAATTTTCATGTGACTTACAGATGTAGCTCAAGAATTATAATTATAATTATTAACTTAAATAATTTATCTATTAAATAAAATTACTTACTATTAAACGGAAAACGAATAAACCAGTAATTGAATCTTCTAATTATGTGGACCACTCATGACTATTTTTAAGACGGTAGCGCGTATGATGAGTTTTTTTTTTCTTTTCTTTTCCTGCCTTCTTTTGATGGGATGCTATAATTCATCTTTTATAACACAAAAATTATTCACAGGTGATGAATAAATATAATTAAACAAAATTTATATATAAAATGCGTGTTCAAGAATTTGCACCGGACAGTCTACCAGAGTAATTAGTGTATAATCAATAAACTTTTCTTAATTTTTTTTGTTGTAAAACTAATTTATCTCACTAATAGATTGAGAGTACTTTTTGGTTATTTTCTTGGAAAATGTTTTGACGATTTTTTTACGCAATCGATACGTGCAACAAAGTGCATCTTTATGCATGTTATTCGCGTTGTTATGCATGTTATTCGAGTTTGGTTGCATGTTATTTTGTACTGAAAAAATAATTATGCATGTTAAGCGCTTTGTTATACATGTTATGTTGCGCGTATCGATTGCGCATCAATGAGGCATATATGTCTATCAGCTTCCTATTTTCTTAGTAAATTTGCTAAAAAAACACACTAGATTACTTACCAATCCCAAGATCGTTATTCTGCGAGGGACAACTGTCGATTCAATTTCACTACTATAATTGTTGATATTACTGTGAAAGAAAAATGTGCTTTTTCGTGGACATAACCAAGGAAAAGAGGTCATATATGTGAAATAACCACATAAAAACTTTCACGCAAATACTCTCGACACAAATACTATTTTTTCTGTTGAGCACCACAGAAATAATCATTTCTCTGAACTTAGCCACGAAAATATTAATTCCACAGAAATAATCATCTAATGGACCGTTTATGAGCCACTGGACACTCCACGAAAATATTCATTCACGAAAATAATAATCCATATTTACGAAAATAATAACTCATATTCATGAAAATAATTTCAATTTATGATGCATATTTACATTTGATACGGTCTAACTACCGTTAGCCTGTACAGTATAGATAATTGTGTTGTGGTATGCTCTAATGACAATTCGTAATGATAGTGTTGTCTTTCTCTCATGGGAGAGATGAGATTTTTGTCTTTGTGATGGTATGAGATAGGATATATCTCTTTTTTGTTTTACCATCCTTTATATAGGGTTTAGACTGGTGGTTTCTAAGATAACCACCTACGGGCTATTTTAGTGAGGACATATATGTTCATGCTAAATAATTGTTTCACTATTGTAATTGTGAAGAGAGTGTGTCATAACTTATTCGTAACCACTTCATATGGCCAGTTGTTAGTCTTATTCGGATAGTTCCCAATCTGTCTATTCGGGAAGTTATTCGGAAAGCAGCACTTAGGCCATCGGTAAAATGGCCTATCATTTGTCCCCCAAGCCTGCAATAGTGTTCGAAGGCGTATTGTAGGCTTTAGAGAATCATCAGTAATCTTCTCGGAAAGTTTTATATTTCCCGAAATATCGTATCATTTTACCTTTCTTTGAATGTGCCCGAAGAGCTTTCAGAGGCAAGGATTCTTATCGAGGGGTGTCATTCGGGAAGTTTTTATTAGCCATTTTGTTCTTCTTTACTCATGTTTGAGCTTTTCGCAAGTCGGGCCATAGTATTGTGTTTTGCTGTAAATGGCATATCAACATTCAATAATGTAATTGGCACTAATTTAAAATTTTAACATTGCACAAAAAAAATGAAGAAATCATTTCACAACATATTAAAATTTATTTTACATCTCAACGACAGTTTCATGATAAATTACACTGACATATTATGCTTAAAACTTAAAAGAAATATATATTAATAACTATTTGACATCTCCATAACAACTTAAATAAAATATATTATGCTAACAAAAACTAACATCTTTCTAACTAATTTGTACATAAAAAATGCTTCAAAAACCAAATTAAAATTATCTATGCTCCAGTAATTAAGCTATTGTCATTATCATTCATTATTTGAACTTGCAATTGAATTCTTTCTACAAAAGAACAAACACATAAGTTATCAAGATTAATATTTGACGGAGTGGAAGCTAGTACCGTAAAATACCACATCAATAGTTTATCTTCATTTTGAAATATTATGTAAAATCACTTGTGAGATGGTTCATAATTGTATCTCAATTTAACTTCAGTTGCATGAGCAATACAATAAATTTGACAAAAAAAAAAAAGGAAAGTGATGGCAGGATAAGAACTGATCCATATTAATTGTTACAAAGTGGTTGCTACTGGTAGCAAAAAGATAAAACAAGTCATAATTTTTTGCAGAAATCAGGTCACTTTGGTCTGAATAAAATTATATTTTGCCTCAATGATTCCAATAATGACCAATTAAGGTTGAATCATTCTCCACTTCACCTCAATCATGCAACAAAACAAAAATGTATGATAAAGTTAAAGTAAATAAAGTTGGCTTCAAAAGAAGTTGCATGTCTGGCCAGATACTAAATCTCAATATATAACTGAAGAATTTGCAGTGGCAGAGAATATGTTAAGGCAATCCACAAGCAACCCGAGGCTCAGTCCAAACCAAGATCTCCCTTCGGCACCATAATTATACGAAATAAATAGCTGAAACAAAAACTCAGACACTATTACTTAAACCTACATTGATACATGAAATACTCGTATTGAAACATTGATATGATCTTGCATATAAATATATAATACCTCGTGCTTTAAATAAACCTTGGCTTGAAGACAGCCTGATTCCTCTACAATTAATAATCACAATGTCATGCTCAGATAGTTCAATTACAACATCATGTAATTATCATCTCGTTTCATATCAAAAATTATTGTTAGAACAGATAATCTCACTACAACCCGTAGAAAATGGAGATAGAAACAAAAAATTCGACATGTATTCTGACAGAAACAAAAAAATGTTAATATGCGACAACGATATTGACTCCCGAGAAATAAAAAAAAGTCTATTTCCTTGCAAATTGAAAACCGACAGCTAGTACTTAGTAGCAAACTCTCCTTGTAGTAAGATGTGATCTAACTTCAAAATATTTTATATAAGTTGGACTTTGTTGTGCTTGATGATATCAGTGAGATATGATCCATTATGTATGCTTTAATTAATTCCCTTATATGAATGAAATATGAATATATTAGCATGATTTATAAAGAATTTGATTACATTATTCTTTTCTATCACAAAAGAATTTGTATATGTTCTCCTTTTCTATACATATCAATATTTGTACACACTACACACAAATATATTAAAATTTGTTCCATTTTTTGCTAATTTCTTGTAAGCAATACATAACAATTAATGTTCTTTTTTGTAGCATCTATGTAGCCAGCAAATGCATCAATATACTACTAGAATTTTAGTTGATTAGCTAATATTTTTTTGTAAGTCCAGAACATACATCTCTCTGCAAAATCTATGTTAGTTTTCCACACAAAAAAATGCGAATCATATCAAATAAGTTATTGATAGAGAGAGCTTGTGATAGAGAGAGCTTGTGAGAGAGAGAGCTTCGAGTAAGAAAGGCTGAGAGGGTAGCAAACAACATAGATGGGGTGACAGCGGAGTTTCTTTCTGTGCGGTGGAGGACGGTGACAGTAGAGCAAAGGAAAGTGACAGCGGAGCTGGGATCTGACCATGGTTTGGTCCTAGGGGTGCGTCGCGCCATGCGTGGTGTCATGAGAGCGAAGGAGGGTTCAGGTGTTCTATTGTCGGGGGATAGGAGAGATCGGGCAGAAGAGAGGAAAAGATGGAGTTTGGGTTAGCGGCTAGGGTTTGCCAACAAAAAACTTTAAGTTTGGTCCTTAGAAATGTTCTTTTGAGTGAATTTTCAATGAGTGGGAAAACAAAAATGAAGCAAAATTTTTGGGAGGAAAACTTACCGTTAAAATTTCCGGAGATGTTGCAGCATGATTATTTCCGTGAAAACACATGGCTATTTTCGTGGAAGCACTTGAATTATTTTCATTCATGACTTTTTTCGTATCCACGAAAATAATATAGAATAATCTGAAAACATTTGTATTTTCGTCGAATCTTGTTTCGTCAAGCAAAAAATATAAGCTAACGAAGGAAATAACTAAAATTATAATATTGTTTGGAATGTGTCAATAAATTCTTCAAACCATTTCCCCTCAATAGCATAAAAATTCTTCCTTTAACATAAAATAGTTTTTACCAGCATGTATTACTTATTCTAATTAAGAGGTACAGTGGCAAATTAAATACTCTCTGCCAGAAAACATACAGGTATATATCTAAGGTCTGAAAGCTTTCCAAAGAACTTTATTTTCTTTGTACACTGAAATTTGTTTCTTTAATATCTGTTTCCATTCTATGACTTTTTTTCTATGTCATTTATCTAAAATAAAATTTCCCATTTGACTAGCTATTTAAGTCAAAACAAAGAACTTCTAGAGAGTATATCATATTTTGGCAATTTTATGGCATTCAACATGTGAACATAAACTTTCTGAGATATGCCCATCACACTGTATATGTATAGAGACTAAAATTTATAATTAATTATATTTGGTCTATTAAAGAAAAAACAATTAAATATTAGTCATTAACTTGAACGTTCTTATATCAGAAGCTGCTCGGCTGCTTCTTAATTATATACTGGATAATGCAATTGAAAACTAATTCTTTCTAGATTATTTCATTCCAAATTTCAAATCAGCCTAAAACAAAATTACAAATCTTTAAAAGACAATTACATATGTACCCTTTTATAATATTGAAATATGTATTTCTTTTTTTCAGAAACTCAAAATATCATGTGTGAAAAACCTCTTATTTAGAATGAAAAATTGATCTCTCTCTTTATGGTGAAATAAAGGAGTTTCATCAAACGACTCTTTAGAGTGAAATCAGCATTTTTATTGTTGGATTTTCACCCTATAAATTGTGCTCACCTACAGATGTTGTAAAATAATTTTTATTAGCATAGTTCACAATGTCATGTTATACTCGAATAATAAAATACTCATGTAATGATACAAGTTCACAATCACAATTAATCATCTAGGGCATAAATGCATATGCACATAAACCAACAATGATATGCACATTTAACCCACTGCAAGCTATTGTCAAATATTTTGTACTTGTACGTAATGGCCTTTTTTTTGCTGATTTTGTTCTAACTAAGCATATTTGTTCTAACTCAATATAGCAATCTCAACACACAACCAGATACGATAGAGATCAAACTATCCCAATAACAAAATAAAATAATTACCTTACAGTAGAGAATGGAGAAGGCGCGGTGAGAGGAGAAAAATACGACAAGTATCGTCGGCGAGAGGAGAAAAAAAAATTAAACTGTTGCCTTAGAATTTTGAAAAAAAATTTGAAAAACAAAAAGACAAACGTTTATTTAAAATAAGCGTTGTCGTATCTCCTCCTACGTCAACAATTATGTAAAATAATCATTGTCTTATTCTCAAGCTTTTTTCACTTGTGTCAATAACGTTTAACAATTTCTTCAATTATCGTTTTTTATAAAGTTTGCAAGATCTCCTTTATGGGGTAGCTAGTGTCATGTAACCAGACTTAAATAATTAATCTATCCATTCCATTTTTTTAAGAAAGTCATATTGACACCAAAACCACCTGATCCAACCTACATAAAATTCAAATATGATCTAAAATAAAATAAAAAGAGAAATGATCTGAAATTCAATCTGACCAGATCAATGATCTGACAATTCTCTGATGTCAAATTAGTGCAACTCGGCTTGAACTTAATTATAGACTTAATTACCCCATCTAATTGCAAACATCTATATGTAATACAATGTATGAATTTGGTTTGAAATGTTTTTACTATTTATAATTTATAATGAGACTGATGATGAACTTATAACTTAATTAATTGAGTAATTTGACAGTTTTTAATGATGAACTTAATTTTAATGAAAATATAATTAATTAATTGAGTAATTTGACAGTTTTTAGTAGTTTTAAATGATAAATATGATATGATGACTTATTAGAAAGTAATACGAAATTTCAAAATTTAAAAAAAATATTTTGAAATTCTGTCAAAATAAATTATATAAATTAATTTTAGTGTAGCAGTAACTCTAGTCGATCTATTATCATTAGGGCACTAATTTTGTGGCCATTTACCAAAAATAAATACTGTTAAAACATATGTGGGATCAATTTTATGACACATTGAAATAAAAATCCTTGCCTCCTTTGGAGAATATAAATATATGAAATAGTAGCTGTTCTTTTTGTATGCAAACTTCAGATATTCACCAAAACAAGAAAGAAAGAAAGAATGACAATACCTATTTTTGGAACTTGCTTTCAAAAAGAATTTCAATCTTTATTCAGTACCTTTAGCTTTAAAAAAAAATTGACATATATTCACCAAAACAATTGTGGAACTTTTTTTGTCTATTCAGTTTTAGAAAATATTTAGCAACAATCGTCCCTTTTGAACATTATTTGACATATTTATGCCTATAATTTAAATGCATGCATTCATAAAATTTTTGAATGTTACATCGTTTCAAATAACTGAAAAATGGTACAAAAAATTTCTGAGTATTGAAACAAACAAACAAACCACTGTGAACATGTTTAATTTAGAGCGAATGCGTTCAAAAGTTATCTGAATGCATGTGTTCAAATGTATGTGTTCAGAAATGAGATGTTAATGCATTTGTTCAAGAATATGCATGCATTCAGGATGTGTTTAATTTGTTTGTTTGGGTATTAAGAAAAAAAAAGCAGCATTTTTTAATTGTCTAAACGCATATATGTATTCAAAATAACTAGTTATATATTAAAAAACTAGGATAGTTTTGTGAAATATATTAAAACAAGAATATTGTTGCAGAAATTTTAACAAAAGGGATGGCCACAAAAAACTTCAACAATTTTGTATAAGAAATCTCTTTCGAAAAGATTTATTAGCCCATCATCTGGTTCATTGTAAAATCAGGAAAGAAATTCCATTTAGGCCACAATTTAACGAGGAAAATCTTTCATCAAGCCCTTTTTAGGTGTTAAGTTCTTGAAATTATGAGTATTAATTATAGTTATACTTATACACATGCATATAATTTTGGATTATGATTTTTCATCGTTTACAGAATTTTTGTTAATTCAGATTTGGTCTATACAAAATTAATCATTTATTTTGTTTGGAGAAGAATAGAAGTTGTAAGTGAAAAAAAAATGAAATCTTGTACTTAACGAAATTTTCTAAATTATAGTTAGTGTTCCTCAATGATTTTTTAATGACATTATGAACTTGCAAAAAATTTCTTATTTGGACGGTCATTAATTGAAAGAATTTTACAAGCACTAATAAATAAAGTTGAGTGAAACTAATAATTTATGATTTTTTTAACATAAACTCAAGTTAAAGTCAAATTTTGAATCCATGTATTCCCATAAATTTGTAAGTTATGAATTACCCAACAACATTAACCATACTTCAAATATAACAAACATGAAGACAGTTAAATGATTAACTAACTAAAATATAAAGATGCAATTGATCTCTTGCTGATGCAAATGCAACACCCTCCTGTAGTGAGAGTTGATTATTGTTGTTTGGTCAATAAATTTTTTGCATACCCGTCCTTTGTTGATAAAAAAAAGAAAAGAAAAGAAAACAGAGAAATAAATGCTGGTATATACAGTGGCGGAGCCACGTAGCTCCAGGGGTGTAGCTGAATCCTTGAAAAAAATTCAAAAATGACCATGTATTTGAATTTTTTTTGCATAAATGACCATGTAAAATAATTTTTTTCTAGAAATAACCATCATTTTGAACCCCTGAAAAAAAAACCCGTAAATCTTGAACTCCCTGACGAGAATCCTGGATCCGCCTCTGGGTATATATAGTTAGGTAACAAAGGCAAATTTGTGGATACAATGGGGTGCTATTATTATTTTTCATGTCTTGTCAGTTCTCCAACTCTTATCTAACGACTAACGCAACAACAAAAAATGAGAGTGACAGGAGACACGTGGTTTTCCAAAGGTTGGAAAAATAAACAACATGAGACGTGATATTATTTGTATTTGGTTTTCTTTTCCAAATTCTAGTCCTCTAAGTTAGACTTCCTAGTTCAACTATCATTAAAAATTAATAGAGACAGAGAAAGGTATTCAAGTTATTGTGTACTACTCTGATTCTGAAAGCTTGAAAGAGGCAATTGATGTAATATGAACAACTAGCATCAAACAACTGAATGTTACATTTTCAAAGAAACAGATTCAACTTCCCCAGGTAAATTAACTTATTGGATAAATTACTTGCCAAAAATATTTGATGATTCATAGTTTTGGGACAATTGCAAAAGGACTTTTTTAAGAAACCAACACAGAAAGCACCGCCTGTTCCTAATCAAAATTGCAACCAAATTTTAGCCATCACCAACCTAGCAAAGCTACCAGAAAAAAAAAATAAAAAAGAAACTTACAGAAATGTAACAACCATTTTACTGTTATAGTTCAATATAATTGGACCCGTTTTGTCAGACAACACAACAATGTTTTCTTTTCACCAGCCTTCATATCATTTCAAGATTTCCTCTAAAAAATTATGGAAGGTTGTTGATAGAAACTGGTATAAATCAGCATCAAAATCTGATATCACAAAGGTAAAAACTCCAATTGTCCTTCAATTTTTTCCTGAGTGGTCACAATCAAAAGATTAGAAAGCTTGACTGCCAACTTATTACAAAGTCAGACACCTGAGTTGCCGCAATTTAGACACCTGAATTGCAAACGGATTTTTTTAAGAAACCTACACAGAAAAAGCACCGTGTGTTCTTAATAAAAATTGAAACCAAATTTTTAGCCATCACCAACCTAGCAAAGCTACCAGAAAATAAAGAAACTTACAGAGATGTAACAACCATTTTACTGCTATAGTTCAACAAAATTGGACCCATTTTGTCAGACAACACAACAATGTTTTCTTTTCACTAGCCTTCGTATCATTTCAAGATTTCCTCTAAAAAATTATAGAAGGTTGTTGATAGAAACTGGTATAAATCAGCATCAAAATCTGATATCACAAAGGTAAAAACTCTAATTCTCCTTCCACTTTTTCCTGAGTGGTCACAATCAAAAGAATAGAAAGCTTGACTGCCAACTTATTACAAAGTCAGACACCCGAGTTGCCGTAATTCAGACACCTGAATTGCAAAAGGATATTTTTAAGAAACCAACACAGAAAGCACCACGTGTTCTTAATGAAAATTGAAACCAAATTTTTAGCCATCACCAACCTAGAAAAGTTACCAGAAAATAAAGAAACTTACAGAGATGTAAGTATGTAACAACCATTTTACTGTTATAGTTCAACAAAATTGGACCCATTTTGTCAGGCAATACAACAATGTTTCTTTTCACCAGCCTTCGTATGATTTCAAGATTTCCTCTAAAAAAATTATAAAAGGTTGTTGATAGTAACTGGTTAAATCAGCATCAAAATCTGATATCACAAAGGTAAAACTATAGTTCTCCTTCAACTTTTTCCTGAGTGATCACAATCAAAAGAATAGAAAGCTTGACTGCTAATTACTAAGTCAGACACCCGAGTTGCCGTAATTCATTTCCAATATGTGATTATGCACTTGCATGTGTCATGCATTACATGTCTCAAAGACTCTTCAAGGGGATAACTTCCACCTCCATTTTCCACGATTTGTCTACCAGTGGTGCGAACCACTACAATTTATTTTCATTACACAATAATTAAGTTTCGTCAGAAAGAAGAAACACTTCCCTATTTTACGAAAGGAGCCTAACAATGACCCCTTTTATCTTGTAGATTGACCTTTTATATATCAAGCCTAGGTTGAATCTGGTAGCTGTTTTAGTCAAAGTAACATCTTTTGAACCAAAACCACAAAAATCAACTGAGTGAAACAAGTGGCTGAGCTTCAATACCACAAAAAAGTGAGATTAGTATGAGCTTGTTTCTTCAAAAGGAAGCAAAGTAGTAATCCAGTATTGTAAGATTCTTTTGTGTTCTTAAACTAGCTTTACTATACCAGACCTCGGCTTCCAATCTGCTCTGCAATTGAAAACAAAAAACTAACACATAAAATAGGGCACAAGAAAAAAATTAAATAAACAGTGTAACACATAGGTTCATCAATGCTCATAAAAATGCCATGTATCTTTCCATTAATTAGTTAGGTGCGTGTACGTAATAGAAAGGTTTGCAAACTGAGACCAGCAAGGAGCTCATTACTCAGTAACAAGTAACAACTAGCAAGTCCAGCATCTGAGTAGAAACAACGACAATGTTAACTTCATTTAAAATTTGCCTTTATGTAATAATATGTATGCCAAAAAATATGCATACTCCCTTTTAAGTTCCCTAAGTGTGTCAAATATTGATAAAAAGACAAATAAATTTATACTGAACAGCCAAGGCAAGACGGCTAATGCAGAACTTGTAGACTGGTGGTTACTTTAAAAAATAGATAATTGCTGTGCACATTTTGAGTTCTGCAAGTGAAGTTTTTTTTTTAAAAAAAAATTATTTCCTCTAATAAAGGATGTTCTGGGTGAAAGCAAATAATCTTAACAGATTCACCTTAAATATGTAGCACAAATGCAGATTTATAGTCTATATATACACAAAATGTATCCTCCCGTTCAATCATAAATGATTACTGTTTATACAAAAAAAATTAGCCAATTCTTTTGAGCAATATAGTTATTGTTAATTTGTTATCCTTGAGAAAATTCGTTGTATGATTTTTAGTAATGACATTAGTAGACCTTGAAATGAAATAGTTATTGAATGAACTATTTTTATGGTTTTAATAACAACTATTGTTGATTTATTATTAATAGAATTGTAAAGAGAGAGATTGAGAGAAATGAATTGTATTAATCTTGTGTCTTGATTACAAATACAATGATCTATTTATAGACTTGATGATATTGCTAAGCTAAATATCTCCAACACTAATCATCTCTAATATCTCCTACCCTCTATTACAATACTAATAATCTCCACAATTGTAAATAATATTTCCAATCTATATTCTAACACCCCCTCAAGCTCATCGTGCGGTATGCATGTTGAGTTTGCCTTGCAATCGTCTTGATAGCATAATCTTGAATCGTCAAATTGTATGTTGAGTCTCCATGAAGAAAGAAGAGAATGAGCTCTTTTGGCTCAAGATGTGTTCATAGAAGCTCGTTTGAGTCTTCTTTGAAAAAAGAGAAGAAAAGAAAAGAAAAGGACTCTCAATGGCTCTTTGGCTCATTGATTCGTTTGCTCAATGGTTCATTGGCTCATTGGCTCTTTTGCTCATTGGCTCTTTGGATCAATGGCTCTTTGACTCATTGGTTTTTTGGCTCAATGTTCTTTGAGATAGAGATGAAGAAGAGGAATGGAGCTCTTGTGGATTTGACTTTAATTGCAATTTCAAAATTTCTGAATTGGGTTTGTTTTGACAAAATGTCAAGGATCAGGAGAATTGAAAGTTAGCAACAAATTTGTATGTGTGGGCTTTTGTATGTGTTTGATATCAACAAAATTCATGGCTTTGGTATTGGTTCATCAGAGATAAAAAAATAGGCACAATTAATGGCCCGTTGTAGAAACTATTGAATCAAGAACCATAGGGCATAGGTCCACAGCCACGTCAAATCTTCTTTCTACTCTGAGATCAATGAGTGGAACCCGTATTCTCTACGGATTTTTATTTCTCCGCTCTTGAGTGGAACTAAATTGAGGAGAAAAGTTCTCCTCTCTGCGGAACAAAATGTTCTCCAGAAGATTTCGTTTCGATCGAGTGAAGGTTTGAATTAGGTTCATCAATGGCAGAGGGATGAAGCTAGGTTCCTCCAAGCCGATCATCACGACTCAGGAGGAGATTGTCGAGAACCGCGTGTTGACCCCGCTCAACAAGTGTCGTGTCGCAGAGTTCTACCATTCACTGATACTCTGTGACGCTGCTGCTAGACGGTGGTGAGTCGTGCGACGGCTCTGAGCAATGACCTGATGAGCACTGAGCTGAGGTGGTGCGAGAAGATGAAGAGTTCTGACAGGGTTCCAACTGATCTGACCTGGCGGTGTCGATCTGAGCACAGCAGCGAATCTGAGATCACCAAGGCTTGACAACGAAGGTGATGGTTATTGATGCACGTCTCAGAGGAGCTCTCAGTCGATGGCGATCCAATGGATCGAGGCAAATCGTCCCTGCCTAAGGTGAGGCCAAGGATCGGTGGCACGACCCGGCTGTTTGTGAACTGACCTGATAAACTGTGATAGCAGATCGTCTTCTTCTGGATGAATCAATTGTGCCTCCTTTGCTGATGAAAGAGGAATCAGACGAGACGAGGGAAGGGGATCAGGTTGGCAGCAAGTTTGCAGAGGTCAGAGTTGATTCGACCAGAAAAGCACAGACAAATGGACTGAATCAATCAGCTCAGCTGACCTCAGCAGGGCAAGCACCGATCAAGATTTAAATCTGACAGAGGCTCTCTGATGCGCGATGAAGATAGATATGGCTCTCTACGTCGCGAGATGGAAGGATCTGAGAGACGAAGTCATGTCAATCGACAGTGGTTGCGTGATTGACGATGGTGCTATGCTAACGGTGGCACGGTGCTCGATCTCTGATCTTGTCTTGGTCTTCTTGTTTCTGATAGTGGGAGATCAGACAGTGGGATAGACTGCTCTTGATCTGTCTTGATCTGAGCTGGAACAAAAATCTCAGATTTCTCTTTTTTTTCAGAGAATAAAAGTGGGAATAGAGAGAAGAATAGAGGTGCAGATCTAGGAATAGAGTATTTGGAGGGATTATTCTAGTATAGAGCGAAATAGAAAGGGTTATACTCTGGAATAAGATTTTCTTTTGGTTTATTGTGTGGAATAAGATGAAAATAGCAACATGATTTCTAAAATAGACGCAAGCCTAATTTCAAAACTTTGGCTCTGATGCCATAATAGAATTGTAAAGAGAGAGATTGAGAGAAAAAAATTGTATTGATATTGTGTCTTACAAATTTGATGACGCTTTAAACATAATTTCAACCAACAAAGTGGAAAGTTTGATTTTGGCTCCTAAAAAAAATCATATTCCAGGTGCAATTGGATTGCTGGATTTTGCCTTGAAATCATGAGTTGACACTCAATTAAGCACCAAAACTATCTGCACTAAATATCCATCCCAAAACTACTAAAAAGACAGGAAATTAGCAAAATTATTATCAAGAACAACAATTTGTCAACAGCTGCAATAGGAGGCTATCTTTCCTATTTTCCAACTACAACACTAGTAGCATTAATAATTTTTAAATGAATTCATTACTAACAGACTTATTTTGAGGCCCACCATTACAGACTTGGTCAGATGTAAATTCCAACAAGTTGCACATGCTTCGCCTCATGCCTTTTTAGCCTTTTTAACTTTCTTCGGGGGCGGAGAGAGCGGGAATAGAACACGGAAAACCGATGCAGCAAGAAGAGCACCAACAAATGGACATATCCAGTACACATAGAACTGCTCCCAGGTATTGTGCCGATTGTTCACGTATGCCCACCCAAATGCCTATACCCACATATAAATACAGAAAGATCTTTTGAGTGATATCTTCAACAAGCTAGTGCAAAAAATCATCAGATATACAATTTACGGTGGGAAAAAAATCATACAAATCTGAATATTTTGCGTTGTATGGTTTCCACAAGGTACCAACTCAAAAAACATGCTGGTTTTCAACTTTGTCGTCAGAAAAATCAGAGATATTTTAGGAAAATTATTGCAAATTATTCTCAAGGTATGGATTGAAATATTAAAGCTGTAAACATATGTGCTTATTATGACATTGCCTTCAACAGCTGTACTGAACACATTTTTTTCCTCATAATGCTTAGGACATTAGAACAATGAGCCATTTCTTCATCATCCACAACAGTAAAGCTTAATTAGTACCAAAAAACAACAGATTTTATGGATACCTAATAATATAAAATATACCAGAAAAAGTAAGAGCAAGAGGGTATTCTTTTTTTCTGTAACGACATAGAAAGTAGAAAAGCAAATGAGAAAGAAAGAACCCTAAACAATTTCATTTTAGAATTGGTAAGATCACAACCATAATCTGCGAACCTCCTTTTGGTTAGCAGATAATGTCAACCAATCACCTGTGTTTGCCATGAACCTAAACTTGGTTATATCTTAAACACAGAGGATCCTAAACTTTGTCTATGATCCTAAACTTGGCCACTGATAGTGTCATACTTCGAGTACAGAGGATCGCAAACACAGTCTGCGAACCCCTCTTAGGTTCGATGCAATTCCTAGTTTCAAATCTTCTCAATTTCAGGTCCTGTTTCCACTATTTTCTTTTTGCTAATACTAAAATAAGAAAGTAAAGATAATGTTAATGACTAAAACAATTAAACAAAAAGTTGAAAAAAAGGAGGAAAGAATTTTACATTGGCAGGATTCATAGAGGGACCAGTGTAAGCACCGCCAAGAATGACAAGAGTAAGTGTAGATGAAGATATGATAAGAATCTTGAGAAGCGAGTTGCGGGGCCCCTTAATGACGGCCCAGAGCACAGCCAAGGTGATCAAAAAGGTGAGCACCCCTTCTGCCAATGCTCCCGTGTGCACGTCCACCTTCAGCGACGGTCCCCCCAGCATATGTTTGTACCCTCCCGGCATCAGTTCCATTATTGCTAGAGCGCCTCCCACCGCACCTACCGCCTATATTTCATTTCGTTCCAGCCTTTTTTTACGTGTATATAATTATTGCATCACAATGAATTTGTAAACCTTCGCCATGTTATTTGGATCTACTCCGCAATTGAAATTGAACATGAAGACAATAATTGGTATTTTCTTTGGTAGGGGAACAATTGAGAGAAATTGAATTAAGACCTGAGCGGGAAAGCGGAGGGCCATAGAGATGAGGCTGTCTTTGTTGAGACCGGCAGCATAGAAGGCAGCGATCCCAGTCGGGTTGAAGCTAGCACCGCCGAGAACCTCACAGAGGGCCGTGAAGGCGAAGAGCAGTGTTGCCAGGATAAGCAACGACACGCCAAGCTGGACCGTTGGGTTCCGTACTTCCGGTGGAAGGTAAGACATGACCATGGCCACTGTGGGGCCCAAGCATGAGACACATGAAACCCACAAAAATGTCACCACAGCGTCCCCTACCACCGCCTTCACTATTCCTCCCATGCTTTCCTTGTCGCTCTCTATTTCTATAATCCAAACCCACGATCAATACGACAGTAAACGATTCGACAACAATTCGATTTGATGGACAATATATAGCATCGAAAGAAGTAAAATTGGGAGAGAATCTTACCTGAATTGCGAAATTCGACCTTTGAATTGAGAAAGGGACAAGAAGAGCGGCAAGGGTTTGTGGGAGATAAAACCAAGAAATTGGAACTAAACTCGAGCGGAGTTAGGTAGAGTACTTGTAACTGGATCTGAGCCCTCCGATCAGCAAGTACATCGTATCAATAAAGAGATTCATGAATCAAAATAACAAATATAGAAAGAAATAACTATGTACCTATCAAGAGAATTTGCATATATACGTACTTTTATTTTGTACGTATTCGAAATCATATGATGACTATTGGTTAGTTATCACTAAATTATTAGATTATTTACTGATATATACATTTTTATTTTTTATTTTTACTTCGAGAATATTTTAGTAATTTGTATCATGAACAAAAGAAAATAATGATGACAAAAATAAGGAGGTTGTCCGTTGTTATGTACATCTACCGTAAAATATAACGGGATTGAGTTTTATATTTAATTATTTTAATGCCTTTTTAATTTTTTGGTATAGAATAAAATTAACTCAAATATTATAAATTTTACATCATATAGCATTCAATGTTTGGCTGAGGGTTAAAATTAAGGCGTTACTTGTTATATGTAAAGTTATGACATCATAAATTATAATTGTTTGGTCGAGTTAATTGAGAAATAAAAGAGAATAGTACTTTATTAGCATTTATTGTTGTTGTTATTATTATTATTATTATTATTATTATTATTATTATTATTATTGTGATTGTTGTTGTTATTGTTATTAAAAAAACTAATAGTGATCGTAATCACTTAATTATATTAAGAATAAAAAAATATTTAGTTAAATAACCATAAAATATAATGATAATAATATTAGTGTTATTATTTAATTATTTCGTTATTGTTATTATTATTATTATTATCATTAACATGAACATTATCATCACAAAAACTAAGATAGACCTTAATCAAAAAATTATATTACAACAACAAAAATATTTATATTTAAAATGTATTAAATATTAAATAATAATAATAATAAATAATGATTATAGAAATAATGATAATAATAATATTGTCATCTTAAAAGTTAATAGTGATCTTAATCACAGAATTATATTAAAAATAATATAAAATATTTTTTATTAAAATAATATGAAATAATATTATTATTATTATTTTTAAATAAAGATATTTTCATAAATATCTTAATAGCAACAATAATTATATTAATTAAATAATAATTAAATATAATGATAAATATTTATATTCAATAAATATACTTAATACAAATGGTAAATATAATGATATGCATAATAACAAAAAGAACATGAAATAATAATTATTATAATTATTATTATATTATTATTAAACAATAAGGAAACAATATAATAATTTGAATTACGGGTCTCACATAGGCTTAACTTGGAGGAATAACTTATACCATCTATCTAGGCTCCTTCAATTATGGAGGCATAACCTTTTTTATGCCTACTTATGACTTCCTTGTTTATCCATATTTGACTCCTTAAGTGAGAAATAGAGGATTTATTCCTCACTTATACCACAACCAAACATGATGATAGAGCTTGATATTTTTAGGTGAAATTTAGTAAATTATATAATTTTCAAATGAATTTGATCAAAACTCAAGATTTGCATAATGACTTAATACAAAGAGGAAATCCAAAAAAATAACAAAAGATGATATAGTAGTGTAGTTGTTGTGAGTACAAGTTGGAATCCATCCTTGAGGATTTGGATTATATATTATAGCTTAAGACTAGTAAATACGAACCATAAGTGCTATGACTTTTCTTGAATAAAAGGTTTAATATGCCCAATATGATATTGGGCCGAATCATAAGCCCTCGAGCAAGTATTAGTTTTGTTGTCTCGTTAAAAAACTTACTAAGAAAATATCGTGGGACAAAACTTAGTGAAGGAAAAAAAAGTGCAACTATGTGATACTTCTCGGACGAGCCCTTGAGTGAGGATCCAAGCAAGCTCCTGAACAATATTCGAGGTGAGCTCCTGAGCGAGCCCTCGAGCAAACTATCAGACGAGCTGTCGAGCGAACCCTCAAGCGAACTTTTAGGCTAGCTCCCGAGCGAGCCCTCGAGCAAACATCAAAGCGAGCTCTCGAGCAAACATCACAGCGAGCTACCGAGCAATCCCTCGAGCGAACACCGAAGCGATCCCTCGAGCGAACATCAAAGCAAACCCCCAAACGAGCCATCGAGCCATCCTCCAGGCAAGCTCCGGAGCAAGCCCTCGTGCAAACATCCAAGCGAGCTCCTAAACAAACACACGAGCAAGCTTCTAAGCGATCCCTCGAGCAATTTTTGAAGCGAGCTCCTGAACGAGTCCATCAGGAAACATCCAAACAAGCTTCCAAACGTGCTCCCGAATTTGAAGAAATGGAATTATTACACCCAAAGAAACCATTGACTCCATCATTTATATCAAATAAAACAAGAAATAGATGCAATTGTTAGTAGAAGTAATAAATGAAGTTTATGGTGTGCGATGAATTCTTAAAAAGAATAATAAGTTGATACTTATCTTTGCTAAGAGGAATTGAAGCTTGTATCACTTATTTTATCAAGTCTAAGGAAAACATCAAAAGCTTTTGGAGAGGTGAAATCATCAAGGAGCAAATGATCGAATCCCAAAGATTCGCCAAAGAAGAAAAAGCATCAAAGCACCATCACTGTTCTAACCTGGCAATATGTAACATGAAGATCAAGGTCGCTGTCGCCACCTGAGAAACCAAAGCAGACACAGAGCATTAATTCCTTAAGTATGAACAATGAAGATGTAGCACAAAGTATGGAGATGAAAATAACACATGAAGACCTTACTGAACAACTCAGATGTAGCACGAAGTATGAAGATAACACATGAAGACCTTAGTGAATTTCAACTCAGATGTAGCACGAAGTTGTTGTACGAAGTACTGAAGATCACGATAGCACACATATTTGAATATCACAAAGTTGTAGCACGAAGTATTGAAGATGATGAAGTTGTAGTACGAAGTACTGAAGATCACGAAATTATAGCACACAAATTTAAGATCATGAAGTATTGAAGATCATGAAGTTATGTAATTAAAAATTATATTGAAGAAAAACATCCAAATAGAAATTGAAAAATCATACTTATATCGAAGAGTGAAGATATCACTGAAGATGTTGCAGATGACGAAGCTACCTTTGAAGAAAATCTTCACTATAATCTAAAGAAGATTATGAAGAAAATTGTAGATCAAAATCATAAAAAAAATTACTAAACCCAAAGAATGAAGATACCATCTAAGAGTGGAGATATCACAGAAGAATGAAGATACCAATGAGGAGCGAAGATATCTGCGAAAAGTGAAGATACCACCAAAGAATAAAGATGACGCAAGGAGCGAGGATACCATTGAGGAGCAAAGATAGCAAAGATATCAACTAAGAGTGAAGATATCACCGAATGAAAATGTCATCAATGAGCAAATATATCATCGAAGAGCTAAAATATCAGCCAAGAGGAAAATATATATATATATATATATATATATATAGAATCCGGCTAACGTAATAACGTTAGCAAAATCAAAACCGTGCTAACGGATGTTTATCTCGAATTCCAAATCAAAAACGGCCGATCCGAACCGTTGAAATTGTTGTCCATACTAAAACCTACGTAGGGACCAAATTTTACATTTTTTCGAATTTTTTTACTATTTTATCCGAGGCATTGAAAATGAATTAATCTAACGATTCAGAAAAACTTACAATTTCAACACATTCTTAAATGCCTCGGATAAAATAGTAAAAAAATTCGAAAAAATGTAAAATTTAGTCCCCACGTAGGTTTTAGTATGGACAACAATTTCAACGGTTCGGATCGGCCGTTTTTGATTTGGAATTCGAGATAAACATCCGTTAGCACGGTTTTGATTTTGCTAACGTTATTAAGTTAGCCGGATTCTATATATATATATATATATATATATATAACAGCAGGCTTTTAAAAAACTTCGTTTTAACCGTTTTGACCGTTTTAACTTGAAAAAAATCTTTGCCGTTAAGTTTTTGGGAAATAACGATTTTTTGTTATTTTCTATGTTTTAACCGTTTTAACTTGGATTATACCGTTTAAATTTGTTTTATTTGGTTATCGCTAAAATCATTTTTTATAATTTAAAAGAGCAAAAGTTCGCATGTTTAGTCATATGACCTCCAAAATAGTTCTACTCTAACATAACTAATTATACATAAGCAATCAACCGATGAATCCTATCACATGCCCCTAAACAAATTTCTACACTTCTAAATCAACATATTTTAACTTAGTCGGATAGTTACTAGTGTTATGGTGGAGTGTTGATTGATTGGGTATACCGGCCTTGTGTATTATATTGATGCTGACATGAGATATTATTATGTTGGTCGACTTATGCAATTAGATAGTGGAGCTTATAAAACAAACATTGAAGCACATTCTCAAAATAAAATATATTCTAAATTCTAATTATTAAACATATCAGATCACATCATGTGTATTTTTAAATGATGAAAACAAAAAATAGCAATGTTAATAATATTGTTAAATATATTATATAGTACATAGTTACATACAACCATACAGATGATAAAAAATATGCATGTTTGCATCATAATTGATCTGAAATAAATATATAATATATAAAAATAGTTGTCCATTTTTTAATTTAACTTTCGTATAACACCGTTTTAACGTTAAACCGTTAAGCGACCACCTCACTGTTAAGGTCCGTTAAACATTTTTTAAAAGCTTGTATAACAGCAATAATTTATGGGGTCCATTTTGACCATCATGATGTGCTATGATGTGCTAACAAGATATGCACTTCCCTTTTGTCTTTGGTTATTTGACTATCTTGGCATGATACCTTTCATTTTGTATAGAAGTACCATGCTTTCAAAATTAATGGGAAAATCCATTGTGAAATCTGACAGAAGCCAGAACTAAGCATACCCATAAAATATATGCAAAAAGTTGGGTAATAGTATCATGCTGGAATGTGGTGCCTGAATGATATTGGGCTATGAGATATTAAGTCTATTAAAATTTGAAATATGCTTCAGGTCTGAAAAAGCTTGTTCGTGCAGATGGCAAGGTACATCAGCTGGTGTGGTTTTGCTGCTGTAACAATTTGTCATTTTCTGTACTGGATACTCCTATGTCCAGAACAACTTTATGAGATGAAGTCTAATATTTAAATCGTATTCTTTTTGTTTTTTATACTTCGAATCACTTTATGAGATGAAAAAACCTTCAATTTACGGTTCTTTGAGAGTACAGTTGAAGTGATAAAACATTGTGAATGTTTTTTTTTAATTATCAAACCTTTCTTCTTTTTATTTTTATTTTTTATTTTTTAAGAACAAAAGGTTGGAATTTTAGCATCTATGGTTATTATGAAGGATTATAGAATTTTGTCTATCCCACCGCATCGCATGTACACCTTATTAGTACAGTTAAGTAAACAGAACTACCTTAAATGTAAAGAAAACATATCATGGCTAAGAACGTGTAGGAAGTCATGAGTTCGAAACTCTACTTGCTCAACATTTTTTGTCTCAAAAATTTGACAAAAATTCTTGTGTGGATTTGACTCCCATTTATGTCCCAGTAATATGAAGTATGAACTCTACTTGCTATAAGCAAGAGCTGACAATCAGACACAACTCACAAGTGATAAACCAACCATAGATACTTCTATCATCATCAAAATCTCAGACCTCAAATTTTAAAATGCTATAATTTACCCTTTTATTTACTGAGATGTTGCAATCAATAGATAAGAAAGCAGGACCGCGTTGCAAGTGTTATGCATTGCAGTATGAAGTATTCTCAAGGTAGTAAAGACTAAAGAGGTACCGGTGCCTCTTTAAGGACACCTCCAGTCTCCATTTTCCACGATTTATCTACCATTGGTGCCAGCTCTCTGCAATTTACATTCATGCAATAGTAAAAAAAAAAAAAACATCTCTAGAGCAGGAAGGAATTAACTGCTATATAGCCAATAGAAGCCTACAATCTCAGACTATACACTGTAACCTTGCGATATACACTGGTAAAAACTACTTCAAGTTCAAGCCTAAGCTTAAAGTCTTAACTAATTTGTCAAATGTGGAAAAAAGATGAAACACATCAACAAAATTTACTCGAGCAAACAAATGGTTTAACTTCAGTGCCCCGGGAAAGTGAGATTAATAAGAAGTTTTCTTCAAAAGAGTAAACATATTTTTTAAACGAAATTATTTCTTTTTCAAAATAGCAGACAGGAAACTTACTTGAGGTCATGGCTCACTACTAATACAGTAAGATCTTTCTTTATGTTCTTAAGCAGATTTACCACATCAGCCCTTGCCTTCCAATCTGCTCTTCGAAATTGACAAAAATGAATATAATTAGATTTAAAATAGTGCATTATTCAAGTTCAGTCGATGCTGATAAAATCAGATAGAAAGATGTAGATACCGAGACCAGCAAGGGGCTCATCAAGTAATAACAAGTCTGGCATTTGAACCTAGAACCACGAACAAAATAACTTCACATAAAACTTCAATTATTTTATCAATTTTTCATTTTAGTAGAGGGAGCAATATGACAAAAAGCATGAAATAAAGTACAAGTTGAACAGCCAAGGCAAGCCGGCGCTTATATCCACCACTAAGAGAACGGGGGTCTTCATCCAAGGATATACCTTTCAAACCTACCTACCATTCAAACAAAAAAAGATGAGAATCCCAACTAAAGTTCCATAACAAATAAAAAAAGAAATTCATCTAATCAGTAATGTACCGAGCTGATGGCATACTGAAGATTCAAAGCAAGCTCCTCTCTGAGTGATGCATCAGACTTCTGTCTCGGCCAGCCAAATGTTATTTCCTCAAGCACTGTATCTGCTAAGAAGTACCTGTTACACGCACAAATCAAATGAAATACGACTGGGTATTATCTCAAAAGAAAAGGTACAATTGTGGCTTAGGGGAAATTCTAGACATCAAGTTACACCAATAACCCAGATAGAAGTATGATTATGGCTGCTATTCTGCTAAATTATTGCACTTCCTTCTATTATTTGTTCTATTAAGCCCCAATCTCTTTATCATTTCTGGGTTTGGTTGGGCTTTGAAACCGGCTCCTAATTTTTGAGAACTTCATCAGTTAACACTATATTGGAATAGTCGCCTGACCTCCGTAACATTAAAAAAAATTACTACCATATTTCCTAAACCAAATTCTTGTAATTATAAGACAAGACAGTTGCACTCAAATTTATGACATTGATCGACAGCCATATGTAGAATTTTTTCCAGCAGCAGCACTTAGATATGTTAGGAACCAAACTTCAAAAATCCAGAATTATAGTTCATGGCTCAAAATCTGACACCCTCCAAAAACATGCTCAGCTACTCTAGTATGTACGGCTCTTAGTAGTAGGGTAGTTAGAAAAAGTAATGGAAAAATAACGTGCATTTTTTACCTCTCAGGAAATTGGAAAACAATACCAACTCTTTCTGGTAAAAGAGACTTTGGTGGCTCAATTGGGCTTGAATCAATCCCACACCTTTGTACCATAATGGACCCAGATGTAGGTTGAGCTAATCCAGCCAGAATCTGAAAAAAAAATAGTGAACATTACGAACATAAGGGGCTAAGATGGCAAAGAGAAGAAATTGACTTTTTTAAGGTCAACCAAATAACAGCTAAATAATGATACTACCAGAAAATTATTTTTTTTAAAGAAATGCTACCTGTAAAAGGGTAGTTTTGCCACTTCCACTTCGACCAAAAATCAGTCCAAATCTGCATTGGCACATTAACAGTCAGTCTCTAATTTGCGACTCAAAGAAGGAAGAAACAAACATGGAATTTCCTGTGATTGATAGTATCTCATGCCCGCACAAAATTTCTACCAAAGAATTCTCTCTTTCTTTAACAATAATTAAGCTTTCAATAATTGATCATATTAGTATATGAGACAGGATCCGATGCCACCGGCTTTTGGTGTCACAAATGCCACCAATTCACTTTTTTATTTATATTTCAAAATTTAAAATTCAAATAAAAAAATCCAAACCTTTGATATTATTCATTTCAATGAGAGATGCATCGAGATATAATTATACATTTTTTTAGCTCATTTGATGCTTGATCAAAGTGTCAACAAATGAACGTATTAAAATTATTTAATCATAGTTTAACTAGATCCATTCATTTGTTGACTTAATCAAGAATCGAATGAACTCAAAAAAGTATAAAAATATATGTGAATGCATCCTACATTGAATTAGATAATATCAATAGTTTGGATTTTTCATTTGAAATTTTGAACTTCAAATTTTGAAATATAAATAGAAAAGTGAGTTGGTGGCATTTGTGGCACTAAAAACTAGTGGTATCGGATTCTTTCTTGTAGTATATTTGTCCTTATAAATCTAACAACATGCAAAGCAGGTCCACAAAATTAACAAATTACAGAGCACATCATCATTGGTACTGACACAAACAGTTAGCTACAGTACTGGTACTGGTATGTTAGCAAATTTAAATCATGCTGATCTAAATATTTTTTTCCGTAGTTATGGCCTTGGGTTTTCTAAAATAACCAAGACTTCTGAGTTAGAATTACTTTCCAGCCATAAGAATCACAAAAGAAAGCAGTCTAAAGGTAAGGTACCATGCATGTCAACTTATAATTTAATTTTAAGTGAAATGTCTTAATTTAAAAACATACCTTTTTTCACGAAGAGAAAGATTGATTTCATTCAAAATACTTTGCTGGGTTCCAGGAGGTTTGTAGCTCAAGCTTCTAACCTTAAACAAATTAACTTCATTAATATCAATTTTGAAAACCTTACACACCTATAATCGTAGTTGTACATAGGTAATGCAATATAAGATGTTTTTACTTCAATTTTCGAATAATCCGAAGAAATTTTCAAAGCTCTCAGTTTCCGACTGTGCCTCCTGTGACTGTGAATAACCAAAAAGAAGATAGAGACAAACAAAAAAATAATTACGCTAAAGAATGAAAATAGTGTAAGAGATCGCGAGAACCTGTTCGATGAAATGCCTAGTAGAAGAGGGGAGAGAGAAACGGAAACTTCCATTAGCGAACTTGTCCGAGCTGTTGTTCTTCTCTCTTTCTCTCTCTCTCTGTCATTTCTTTTTCCATTTTTGGGTTTCTATCCACTTTAGTCCTGGTTAATTACATGGGCTTTGCTTTCAGTGATGGGCCTGAAAGGCCTTTTTGTTGACAGGCTTTTACGCGTTCTGTAATTTTCAAGCTTACATTTTCTTTAAAAATAACAGTAAAATACTTGCATCTCAAACTTTATTTTAGCTGCTCTTCGTATTGGATTATTATGATATATATATATATATATATATATATATATATCTATTATTGTACTAGTATAGTAGCCTTGTCGAATCTTTTTTTTTTTTACCCCCTTACTGATAATTATAAAGAGAAATCGCGAATGCTTCGCGTGATCTGACATACACAAATTAAAGCAATTATTTATTTAAAATATAATTATATTATTAATGGAATGAGTTATTATATGTAACTTTGAGAATCCATTTTGTTAATTGTTTGTTGTCATTTTTCACTTAAAATATAATTACATTTTTCATGAAATGAGTTATTATATGTAATTTTGAGGATTCATTTTAATCATTGCTTGTTGTCATTTTAATATATTAGCTTTTAAGGTTGCAATATATTCATTTTATATTTTTAATACATTCAAGTATTGTTTGGGGTTTATCCATACTTATGTTGATGAAGTAAATATAACAACAAAATAATCATTGTCTCATAACATGTATTTTATACTACATAGATGAATTAAATTTGTGATTTTAAAAAAAGTACAATTAATACATAATGTATTGGGTAAATGAAACATTTATATTCAATTATTCATATATGAATGTCTTACCTGACTCTTTTGTATTCCATATGGTTGAAATTACCAAACATCAACAAAGAAAAACAAGGCGTTGATTTATTATAGCGAAGGTAAAAACAAACTATTAATGTTGAACAAAAAAAATTAGGCAAATTTATTATATTGGTATCAAATACTCCACAAAATTTATTATTTTTTGGAATATCAAATACGCTAAAATTGCACGAAATCGAAAACACAATCACTAAAACAGAAAAGAAATTTAGCAAACTTCCGTAAAATAACGATTTCTGAAGAAATTGTTAAACATCATTAGCAGAAGTGCATAAAATAATCTCTGAGGTTAAGGCAACGAATATTTACAATAACATTGTCGTAGGCATAGTAAGGCTAATGGTTATTTCTAAATAATTATTGTCTTGTCTTTTCAAAATTATTTCTTCTTTTTTTGAAAAATCTTAAGACAACGGTTATTGTAAATAAATGTTGTTTTATCTCAACTCTAAATAAAATATGCCGTATGTTCTTTCTCCATGTCTCTCTCTTCCCCCCTAACCGTCTATTCTTTCTCGAGCATATCTCTTCCCTCTCTTCCCCTTGCTTGGTCGCCTCTACGCATGACCGCATCCACACCTCTATGTTGATCTATATCACACACACACACACACAAAACTGGCCGCACTCTCTTCTTTCTGGCAGGCCGCTCCACCGATCTCGTGCTTTTGTCCTCCCACCATCTCCTTCAAATCGCCAGGCCGCTCCTCCTTCTTCCTTTGTTTAAGGTAGTTTTTATTTTTGCTATTTTTATCTTAGGTTAAGAATAATTAACTACGCATAGTTGCTCCATACTCCGTCAGATCATCCATGTCCTCCACAGATCTTGTATTTTTCTCCTCTCACTGACGATCGTTGTCGTGTTTTTCTCTTCTCGTCGTGTCGCATCTTCTCACTGCTTCGTTCAATAACATCTAAATGATGCGGTATTTTCAACAATTATTACTTCAAGTTTTAAACCTAAATATCGGATATGGTTGCAAGTGTACAATCGTCGTTGTTACAATTTAGGTATCGAACATAGGGACAATTCGATCCTTTGCCCTAATTAAACAACTAAAGACCTAAGCAAAGAAAGAATTAAACAACTAAGTAAAGAAAAAATGGTTGATTGGAAGTTTTGTAGGGTAACAATTTATAGAATAAAGCAATTAAAAAGTGGTTTTGACCAAAGATAGTGGATCTAGAGTTGTTCGGTCCACCAATCACTCACTTAACTTAATGAACAATTTATCGTACAATTTTTGGAAGTTTGGATCTTTGGTACACGAATGGTGATATTAAATGTCGATCACTCGTATTAATATCTCTACTAACACAATCCGAGTTGAGGCCTAGACGAACCCGAATTATGACAGTAATTACGCTCAAACTGAGGGTAGACGTTGCTAAGTCGAGGTACTAGGCAATTACGCATTGGTTAATCAACTAAGCAATTTTTATGATCCCTTGTAATACTAATTATTATTCTCAATTATAATTAGCAATTCAAGTATCTCTTTTGATTCGGGGCTCAAGTGGTCAAGTTCTCACAATTACACAAAAAATCCTAGAATAAGAATTAATAAAAGAGATAAAACTTAGCGCAACAATTTTTCCAATAAGACTGTTTACGAGTAAGCAACTTTCGTGATTTTCCTACAACCCTAGAGAGTGATTTAGTCTCTCATGGCAAGCACAAGTACAAGATATCGTCAATACAACAAGAATGGAGAAGAGAAAGAAAATAGAACAAAAAAATCGAAGAAAAACTCTTATGCGATCGAAATTCGTCTTCTTCTTTGAAGCTTGACATAGATCCACCTTTTCTCCACCAAAATTGCCTAGGACAAGAGCTCTAGCCGCCAAAGAAGGAGAAAGAAAAGATAGAAAACAATCTAGCCACCTTTCTCTTTTGAATCCAAGTTTGTTGGATTTCCGCCCAAATCCTTGCATCTGCAAGAATTTGCATTCTGGTTCTCTGCTGGAAAATGGGCGGAAATCTGGTCAAAGAGCAAATCTTTGCATTCGTAAAGATATTATTGCATCCACAAGAGTTTGCTCTCACCTTCTCTATTTTGGTCTCATCAAATCCTTGTGTCCGTAAGGATATTCTTATGTCCGTAAGAATTTGCTGACTTGGTCCAGTGTGCACATCTTGATGTCCTGAGCCCCAATTTGAGCTCATCTCGCTTCGAGTCTCTTGTACCTGCATTGAAATTGAACAAATAAGGAATTACCACAAATTACCACAAACTTGCATGCTTTTAACCCTATTTAAAATTAAAATATAAAAACATTCGCCAAATTTGTACACAGAATCCTATGTTCTCATACATATAGAATTGACTTATCAAATTCCCCCATGTTTAAACCTTGCTTGTCACCAAACAAGTATAAACACGAGACAGAGTCGGTATGCAATCTCAACCAACATTACCAAAGAAAAATAAAGACAAATGAGCTAACTCACAACTTGATGACATTTCAAATTGTTCTTTGTTTGAAGTTGGGCCTAAACAGGGTAGTTCGGATTTTTTTGTAATCTTCTTCACCTCAAGAAACACGGGTTGAAATTCAGTTGGGCTAAATCGAGCAACTCTCGAACCGGGGATAACTGAACCTCGAATCCTTCGATCCTAGCTCCTCTCATAATGTCATACTTAACCCTCTTTCCCTACTTGTCTTATGACTATAAGATTGGATATTACACTTGATCAAAATACTATGCATGTTTTGAATTATCTAGTACTTGTAGGGTTCAACATTTAGTTCTTATGCCTGTGATCGAATCCAACATATATAATCATTCAAGCCTTATCTTCAGTCTTGTGCACAAGTGAAGATAGCTCATTCAAAGGCAAAGACTACGGGCCTGTTCGTTCTTATCCCACTCTTAGGGTTTGGGTGCGGTTTCTCTTTCGATACACAAAAATTTCTCCTTAGCGTTCGGCTATGCAATACTTCCAGATGAGATTTGATGGGATTTTCCCGACAATTTCCCATCTATATACAAATTGCCCGTTAAAATCGAAGTATGACAAGGTGTTGGCTCGAATAAGTTTCTCTCTATGTAAGGCATGATCACGTTGACATATTCATCATGATCATTTTCAAGTCTTCTTAAATGAAAAGGATCCATTTCTTTTCTGAGTTGTTGTCAAGAGAGTAGGTGATTTAGTTATGTGAAGTTACAGCAATTATATAAAACTTTCAAGAATAGTTGTGTACATCAACAATTTCACGGATTGCTATTTTATATAGTCTTCACATGTTGCCAAGGCTTGTACAAAAGCTAATACATGCATGTGATAGTAATGTGGAGACAAATGATACATATTGACAAGATGCCTCACAAGAAAGTTGTTTCAGGTTGGACTTGTATATAAACTTGTAGGTGTTCATGTTAATTGCATTAATTTAAATTAAGACTATAATTAACAATACAATCACATCCTTCAACAACAAACTTAATTGGAAAAAAAATCAGATTAAGGCTATAATCGCCAGTTTAATTCATCCCAAGAAAATCGAGGTAACGCATCGAATTACTGATTCAATTTGATTTTAGAATAATTTCATTCTGGCTAAAATTCAAATTAAGCTTAGAATGTCAACAAATTAAATTTCTCACATTAAATCCCAAACTACAAATGAACACATTTGTGTTGATTTTCCTATCATAATTCTCAGTCTTCCCGTATACATGGGATTCTAGTGAGTGAACTAATGGAATCTCATACTCGTAGGATCCCGTTCCTAACAAGTGGGTGACAAGCGAACGGGGCCTACAAGTGCTCAAGATATGGAAACTTGTAGAGGACTTTTTTTATCTTCTTGGTTCATATCGCCAAGATATATGTAGGTAGGACACATCTTGAAGTCTTGCAATCTTGATTTTCCTCTCTTGCGTTATAGAAACAGAGAATACATTACAGAACCCATTGTAACGGGTTGGAGAACTTCCTAATTTTCCCTTCTATGCTTGGCTCACTGACTTCTGGGCCCTCTTGGACAGAAACCCGTTGTGACGGGTTGATAACCTATTATAACGAGTGTGTGATGCATTACAGTAACGCAAGGCTCTGCCAATTCTTGTGAAATTCCTCTATCTTTAGCACTTCTCTTCTTCAATCTGTTACAACGGATTGGAAACTCGTTCTGACGGATGGGCAACTCATTATGATGGGTAGGAAATCCGTTGTGACAGGTTGTTCATGCGTTATGGTAACGCATTGCTTTTCCAAACCTCTATTTTTGTTCAAGTTGCTTGCTCTTGATATCGTTGTGATTGTTACGACTTGTACATGAATGATTGAGCTTTTGCTTCATCATATTGTACATGTATAAACATGCAATTCAATAAATCTCACTTGTGCAAGGTTAACTTATTTGTTTTGCAAATTGTCAAACAAGAGATGAGTTTAATCTAACAAGGACATATCATGTTATTTTTTTGCTAGAAAACTGACCCCTACATATTTACATAACTGAGTCCGGAGTTTGGTATGTCATATATTGCAAAAGATGAGTTCAATTTCTTGATACAACCATTTATGAGATCTCGATTTTTATACCGTTGTAAAATCTTTTGTTTGTATATATATATGTTTTTGTAGGTAGCGTCTGATGAGAGCTATTGGAAAGCATGCTACTTAGAGTTTCAAAGAATGAGTAGCTCAATGCATGCATTTGATGTCTTAGCTAACAACGGATAACAAATCAAATTAGGTTAGATCTTCTGTTAGGTTTTTTAGCAGAAATTTCCTGGTAAAGAACTTAACAGAAGATCCCGTATTTGTATCGTTATAAATCATTTGTTTTCTAATATAGAAAATGCATGTATTTCAGCTACTTCCTTGTTTGAAATCCTGAAAAATATGTTATTCTACACCAAGTTGTCTTAGTTCTTCTCAATGCAGATAAAACCAACTCTAGACAGAAATGCTTGAAGGAGATATGAAGATGGATGCTTCTTCTTTGATGAAATAAATAGTAAGAATTTTGCTATCTATTTTGTTTCGTTATAGCTCTTCTATTTTGTTTTATAGTTAGGCGCTTTAATTTCATTTTGTTTTTTTCCTTCATTGTGATATTGAAATGATTGTAATGAGACATTTTATGTTGTATGTTTTGGTGTTTAATTTGAGATGTTTATGATGGTTTAACAATTTAATGGTAAATTATTGACTAGCAAATCTGGAGCTAGTCAAAATTTAAGCGTTTAAAAAAATCTAAGAAAACAGTTATTTATTTAATAAACGTTGTCTCTATGACAACGGTTATTTAAACAAAAATCGTTACTTTATCTCGAATATTAAATTACTAAATTTTCTTCGGCAACACTCATTTGCCAAATATTCTTTATACGATTCAGCAACTCCTTAGACATCAACAATTGCATAACCGTTGGAGAAAGCAATTTTTAACCGTTGATATATCTCTTTTGTGTGGTAGTGAATCTAAAGACTTAAGAATATATCTATAATCTTTTTTCTATTTTTATTTTTTGTGAATTTATTTGGAATTTCATTGCCAAGATATATTATTAAACTAAGTATTTTCAATTGGTCCCTCTTGAAACAACTTGTGGAACATAATTAAGTATATTTTAGAAAAGAAAAAAAAAAACGTCTACATTTAAGAATCTTCTTGTACGTAACAGGAATTGATATAGTGTGAAGACCATTCCTCTTTATAAAGTTTTCTAATTACAAATGTACAAAAGATCACTTCAAAACTCTGAAATAAATTAAATAATCGCTTGATCTTTAATAGTCAATATAAATGTGCATAGTGCAGAACAGAACAAAATAGAGTACATCAATGTCTGTGCATTGAGTGATGGGAATAAGAAAACCTCCATCAATCGTTTTGTCTACATGCAATTAATAATTCTATCGACTTGTATTTATAACTAGGCGGAGAGATCGCGCTCCGCGCGAAAAATTATAAAAAAACAACAGCAGAAAAAAAATTGAAAAAAATAAATCGGAAAAAATAAAAAAATTTCTGCAGAAAAAAATTCCGGAAATTTTTCTGAAAAAAATCGGGAAAAAATGTTTTAAAAAAAAATAATGCTACAGTGTTTTCACTGTAGCACGCTACAGTGAAAACACTATTTATAGCCGTAGATAAGGATGTTAAACTTTTATATATGTAAGATAACATGAGGTCATGTACTACATGACATACATTGGGGTATAATTGTCACTGTCATTCATGTTTGAGCAGAATTCTTGAATAGCAAACATGAAAGTGCTTCCACATCTCTGATATATTTTATCATTTGCTTGTGTAAGCTTAGCTGGTTTTTTACTCTTCTCTAATAAACAAGTAGGTCCCTAAGGAATGATGTACAAATTTGACCTATTGATAGATGGCCAAATTTTTTTAATACTCTAAATTATGATAAAAAAAATGATTGGATGATAGAAAGATTGTTTTGGAAGGTCGGAAAATCGCAAAAGACGATGCTGATAACATCGTTCAATTAGAAAATCGAATTGGACGGTGTTGGCAACACTCTGTACCAAAGCCTTTGCAATTTGTACCTTTCAGTTGGACGGTGTTTACAACACCGTCCAATTCATTTATCTGCCAAAATCTTCATAATTTGTATTTTTGAATTGGACGATGTTCATAACACACTACTACATTTTTTGCTTTTAAAATCTGCCTAATATGACCTTTAAAACCGGACCTAGGATTGTTAAAGGAGCAGTTAAAGGGTTCGTGTGGTCCGGTTTTAAAGGTTGGACCTTTAAAACCGAACGCCAGAAAAACGCCGCTTTTAAAGGATTTTTAAATCAGATAGCAAATCAACGACGCCGTTGTTAAAGAGGGTCTATTACATCGAACTAAATATAAAAGACAGTTATAAAGATTTTAAAATGACAAGACCGGTTTTAAAGAAATTTCAAACTTTTTATTTTTGGTCCAAGGTCGACTTAAAAGGGTTTTCAAAAAAAATTAAAATGATCTAGAATGTTAGAATTTTTCTAAAAACGATCTAGAATATAACTTTACAAATAACCAAAAATTTTATAATTTGTTCTAAGAATGACCTAATATATTATTTTGCTTAATGAAAAATCATCTAATTTCACATATTTTGTAAAGCTAAGATTATTAGAATGAATATTTATTAATTTCAACAAAAATTAAATAATATGAAGAAAAAAGCGAAATCTTCAATTAAATATTCTTCAAATCTCTTCTTCAAATATTCTTCACAATAAATCTCCTTCAACTATTCAAATCTTCAAATCTCCACTAATATTAGAAGAGTTTTTTCAAGTAAGATTTTAATTGTTGAAAGATAGAGAGAAATGAGAGATGAAATGGAAATTAAAGAGTTTATAAAGAGATGGGAGAGGCAAAAGAAGAGAGCAATTCATGGGTATTATCTGAGTGGTTAATGAGTGTTGGATTGATTTCAAATAGACGATGCAGATTAAAGAGTCACAGGTCAATTCGTGAGTTTTTGTTAAAAAACTTTGAAAATCGGACCCTACACAAATTCCGCTATTAAACACATTTTTAAAACTTGCGCCCAAGCAGTCTGCTATAAAAAGAAAGTTTTAAAACCGAACACGTATATCAGTTCGCTTTTAAAGGTATCATTTAAAACCAAAGTTTTAAAACCATCCAGTTTAAAAGATCTTGTCCGCTGTTAAAGAAATTTTTTAAACCAGATTCCTTATAAAATTTGGTTTTAAATCCCTATATATTTTATTTTACAACCTTTTAAATCGAAGTTTAGTTAAAATTCGATTTTAAATCTAAATCCGATTTAAAAGGATTGGTGTTAAATTAAAGTCCATTTTGTGGTAATGACACCATCCAATTCGATTTTTCAATTGAATAGTATTGCCAACATCGTCCGTTATGATTTTTCGACCTTTCCAAATAATTTTTCTTTCTTTGTATCATTATTCATCATATTTTCTATTATTAAAAAAATCGGCTAGATGGCCATGTCTATAATGAGAGTGTAGGTGACAGGGAATAGTAGTCTTGACAATTTCCATATCACTACTTACGGATTCACATCAAGTTCCATCTATTATATGCTTTGGCAAACACTAATAAACAAAGAGCAAATAAAAAGGTTTGAAGCCATCGAAAAAACAAAAAAGGTTCCTTCAAAAAAAAAAGAAAAAACCAAAAAGGTGAATAGGAGTTGTCATAAAATAATAAAAAGACATGATCCGGATCATATAGGGGAAAATTTTCAATACTTCGGATATAAATATATTGGATATTTTCAGAGGCGAATTTAGATGCTTTTTAATTTCAAATACAATTAAGTTCGAATACTGAGGTTGAAATCAAACCCGAGTACAAACTCATTAAAACACACTAAAATATCATTAAAAGCTCAGTTTTCGCTACAAAAATAACAAAAGATATATTAAATTTTGAGTTTTTTGAAAATTGCCCATGAGTGACTTTATCACTGGATACTTCCAATCACTTCGAACTGTTCGATCTTGATGTACCTGAGTGCTCTAAAATGATTAGAAGTATTTAGTGTGTTCATTTACGAAATACTCAAGTCTTTTTCATAATATATTTTATCTTAGCCTATGCTTTCTGCGGAAAATTTGACAGATCGAAGTTACTTTACTGGCACCATAACTTCTACTTGATATC
The DNA here is from genome assembly GCA_964058865.1 of Eleocharis quinqueflora. Taxonomy (NCBI): domain Eukaryota; kingdom Viridiplantae; phylum Streptophyta; class Magnoliopsida; order Poales; family Cyperaceae; genus Eleocharis; species Eleocharis quinqueflora. Next base: position 81,542 of record CAXKVX010002408.1, read on the forward strand.
TGGATATACTATTGATCTGCTGGTAATTTTTCTGATTCGGTTTTCCAAATTCCTGCTTTTATTATTTTTCTTATTTTCTTCAATCTGTTGTATCTATAATTCTATAAATATGTATTTTTTCCTTCAAAAAAGTTATACAATCAATCAACTCAGATAATTCAACACTATCATTGTTTATAAAAAGGGATTACAAAAGCTGATAGCAAAGTGATGTTTGAAAGAACAGATAGTTTCTTTTGTTGGTTTTGCAGATAAGTAATTACTGATGGATAGAAATATGCCATAAGTCCTCGGCCTCCAGCTCGGTCCCTGTAAAATCTCTGTCAGATTCGGTCCTGATCCGGTTCTTAGTAAGATTTTGAAAGGGTCGGATCTTATAAGGACCGGACCTTAAAAGGGCCGAATTCGTTCCAAAAATACAGGCCCCTATTTACCTGGCCCTTTCAAGCTCTGACCCTGTCCGGCGTCGATCCGACCCTCTGCAACTCTTACCCACACGAGCCCCTCAGACTCTTATCAACCCTTTCACAATTAAAAAAAAATTAAAAAAAAGAGACCAAAGCCCTTATTACCCGGTCATGATCCGGCCCTCTGCAACTCCGATGGCTTGATAAGAGCCGAGCCTTAGAGGGGCTGGACTTATTTTCTTAGAACAAAGTTCTTATTACCCGACCTCTATTAAGTCCTCTTTAGATCCGGCTCTTACCCGATCCTTTTGTAGGTCCTCTAGACCCGACTCTTGTAAAACTCGATCCGACCCTTTAAACTTTCTCTACTGATGGACAACAGCTGACATCGGTGGCGGATTCATTTGAATCCCAAGTATGAACTTAGACTTGATTTAATAAAAAAAAACACTATTTACCTTCATTCGTTTACTACATTTCAAATATATTATGTATAGTATGTAACATTGTGTTGTGCCTAAATTTAAAAAAAAAAAAGTGTTTCCGACCTTCAAGGTGTGGTACACAAACATTTTTATGCCTGGCTTTTTTCTTTTGGTTCTGAATCCGCCGCTGGCTTAACATAATAACATCTTTGTTTCAAAAAAAAAAAAATTAGTTGTCAAGATATTAGAAATATGAAAATATATGATTCTAGTATTTTCCATTCATACCAGAAGAAATGGAATATATTGAAATATGAATCTTCTTTTATTTAAAATACAAGCACAAGAGTTCATTTATGTACTGTTATTCTCATATTCTTTATAAACGCTAAAAACATCAATTAATATATACTTATCACTCCAAGTTTCCAACTGCACACAAACAAACTCAGCTAACCAGTTTAATAGTTTACAGATGTAGAATTTCTCACACCAGTCACTCTCACAGGCATACAGCATACAGTTGTAGCTTGCTTTGACATGCATGTTGCAACTTCTAGAGCTCCAGCACTAGATCTGCATCAGTAATTAAGCTCATATGAGGTGATGAGATCTAGTTCAACAGCTTATATTTAATTTGCAGCGTCAAATTTTATTTATTTATGTAATTATCTATATCTTTATTTATTTATTTATTTCTATGATTATATTTCTTTTGCAAAGCAAAATGTTTTGACAGAGATCTGTTCAAGCATGTATTAAATATAACTACACTCAGATTTTCAAGACCGATTGTCGATCAAATTTTACAAATACATCTCATTTAGTGCAATTTCAATGTTATTTTCTTTGATGAATATAAGAGCTAGTTATCTCATAGATTTACCTTTTATTGTCCTACAAAACATACTTCAAAACAGAGTTTCCACTTTTATTATTATTAGTAAAGAGTACAAATTAATGAGCATATATATATATATATATATATATAACTTACAATCAGCATCAGTTTTGATCCAGTGCTCCCTATTTACACCTGAATCGGTGCTGCCGCGATCATACTGAACAAAAGACCGAGCAGAGCAACAGTTGAAGCTTGGTTTGCACACCTTTCGGCTTGTGTCCATCGACATGTCGCTGTTCGCAATGCACGACTCCATTTCTTCGCTCTTTTTCTTAGGAACGGACTGAACACGATCCCGGCTCATTTCGCGCTTCTTGATTCTTGTACTAGTCCATTTATTCTTACGAGTAATTGCATTCTCAGGATAAACTTTCCTGTGGAACATTTGAATTATCTGCACAAACTTGAAACAAATCTAATTCAGGTATATTATTTTGTTAATTATTCATAAACCAAAAGTTTTAAGAAGATTAACTCTCTGGTACTTGTTACTGATGTTTATACTTTCTTGCAATACAGGCAGTGACAATTTTTTTTCTTTTTTAACATGAAAAAATCAAAATCATTCAATTTTAAATATTCATAAGAATTTTCAACAGGGCTTCTAAGCTGTGACACTTATTAAGACAACTTTTTCAAAAGAAAAAAAAAGGTACTTGTCCTTTGCAGGAATACAAAACTATTTATATTTAGAGAAAATAATCTATAATAATCTCTTGGTTTGTATGTCTTTTATATGAGAGGTCACATAACTGAAACTGGATGAAAATTGACCTGTAAATTTTTAAATGCATACCTTACCTTCATTTTTATCTTAAAGAAAAAAAAGAAGAAAATAACCACTTAGTTTGTTTGAGTTGGTTTTGAAGTTTAATATGACCCCCCCCCCCCCCCCCCTACCAATATAAATGACAGGTACTAGTTATCATCAACCGCATTAATTATCACATGGTATCAGAAAAATGGAATGAAAACAAATTAAGACTTCAATCCAAATCAGCCAATGTAAAACAACCACACTATGCTGCTGCTAAGCATGCATTTAACGCAACGAACAAAATAACTGATTGGACTTGCCAAATTAATTTAGAGGCCTATTTTATGACCCCAAATAATGGAAAGAGATCTTCTGCCGCGCGGTAGAAAAACGATGCGTGTCGCGCAGCAAATTTCAATCTTTGATTTAAATCAACATTAGTGCAAACTAAATTTTATAATATTGAACCCCTAAATCATATTCAGACTATCCGTTGACTACAGCGCACAAAATCTAGCCCGTTTGTCGGTGTTGCGCGGCCGAAGATTAGTTTTCCCAAATAATAGTGACATTCTTTTGAGTTCAGGTTAGCGTGACCACAATTGAACTTGTCAAATCCGGTTTGGATACACTGTTCCATTTCTCATGTCAAATCCAGTTTGGATACGTACCATGATTTGATGTATTTGCTGTAATAAATACATATATTTGCTTTAGTTTTTATATGTAATAACTGAATTACAATTATGTGTTAGAAATTATATAACTAGATGTCAAAAATATCTATTGTTTTTATTGAAAGGAATTCTTGATGTTTTAAACAACATTAGTCATCCAATTGCCTTATTATATAAAACAACTAATGTAGTGTTAAATCAAACTATAGAAGTGTTCACATGTATATATTCATATTATACGGAATTTGAACTAAAGACATTTAAGGATGAATGTAAAGTGTACTGATACCATGACTCATATTTTTCTAAAGGAAAGTTCATATGTATGTCGGTTTCAATTTTTTGTCGAAAAATTAAATTGGTTTTTCAATTTCATTAACGAATGAAGGTTTAATTAGGTATCAACTTGTAGTTTTTATATTAATAGAAAATTAAGATATTTTGTTAAAAAAATTAACAAAAGATTGTTTTCATTTATCATCCACTAGAAAGAACGATATAAAATTTACCATTTTTAATTTTTTTGTAAAGTAACTGTAAATTTTCTATCATTCCTATAAATAAGCAGTTTTGTAGAGAATTTACCGTTTCTTTAAAATTTTAAGGAAACAGTAAATTCTTTATCGTTCTTCTAATACATGTAAAAAAATAAAACAATCTTTTTCTTCTTTAGAAAATACTTCTAACTTTTCGATTAATAAGAAAGCTTACCATCTTGCTAAAAATTTCAATATCTACTTTAGTTCTTTTGCTAGATTGCTCGGATATTTCAAAATCAGGTTGTACCGTGCATCGGATATGTATCTGACACGGATACGCGTGCGATATGCACTGATATTTCATGTGGTGTATCATATTATTTAAATATTGGTGATTGGTCGGATATGATAGGATAGATCGGAATACCGTTGGGATACAACACATTATACGACTGGGATACGGCAGGAAATGGCTGGAATATTTTGCAGTGCACATTGTTCAGTATTTTGGCCGTAAATCCTTCATCCGTACTCCGATTAAGATAATTCAAAGTGTATTGAAAAGCTAAGAAAGAACTTTACAATTTTGACTTATCATATAGGATATTCTAGCTCATGATTCCTGCAATAAAATACACTAAAGTAGAGCAGTACCGCGTGAAGCTCTTACAAAATAGACTTAATTTAACCTTAGTTACTTCTAAAACCTACAAAACTCGGTCTATTTAACACAATTAATCATAGGTTTAAATATATATAATTTTTGCTTATCGAAAGTACAAATCACTACAACAAACATGTGTTTGTGATCAAATATGTTACATATTATATATATATTTTAATACATAATATGATTTATTTATTATTTTATATATATTACGTCGTATTCTAGTATTCTAGTATTCTAGTATTCTGAAAAAATAGTGCGTATTTTATATTGATATAGACAAGGACGGATGCAAGTGTTCCTAGGGGGGCAAAATAATCTAGTGTATTTTTGCCATTTGTCAAATTTTTTTACGAAATAACCATGTATATTTGAAAATCTGTGTTATTTCCCCCCTCCCCCAGAAAAAAATTATAAATCTTGCCTCCCCCTGACGAAAATCCTGAATCCGCCTCTGGATATAGACTATTGTGAAAACGATTGCATTTCGAATCGAAGTGCAAACGATTCAAAATATATTGTCTTCAATTCAAAATTTCGATGTAAGAAATACAACTCATGGAGTTTCTAATCTGACGTGGCAGTTTCTAAATGAGTTTCAGGGATGTAAATGAGTTTCTTATTTAGAAATTTTTCCCAAGAGTTTCTTATTTAGCAACTATGCTTTAGAGTTTATAAACTCTGACGTGGATTAATTATTGGCTAAAATTGATCGGTCTCCTATAATATTAGTAATATTTGCTGACATGGCAATTTAGAAATTCTAACTTTTCAGTTTTAGGGATGAAGAGTTAAAAACCTAAAGAAAAATTAAATTTCTAAACTTGATGTGGCAATAATTTAGAAACTCTAAGAGTTTCAGAGATGAAGATGCTCTTAATAAATTTTTCATATTGAAATCTCGTAGGAAATAATTTTTATTTTTAGAATTTCTAGTTATTTTTAATATTTTTCAAATAATCATGTTTAATATTGAAACATGACCTCTTCAGAATTGTTTTTTTATATTTAAAATAGCTAGAAAGATCTAAAATTTATAAAATTTAACTTCCTACAAAATTTTAATACGAATAATTTATTGACCAACTTGAATCAAAATTTCAGAGACTCGTGAAAATATAATTTGAACCGTTTGCGTTAGCTTCGGTCCAAAGTTCAAACGTATTCACAATATTTTGTTTCACGTCATATTATTCCAATAGTATACTATTCTCACGCTAATCTACAAAGTACAATTCTTAGATTATTCCTTAATGATTCAAACACATCCTCTTGATGAATTTTTTTTCTAGGAAGAAAAATGAAGCTAAAAAACTAAAACGATAAGGTGCTATTTTTTTTTCAAGCTCATACTATTAATTGTTTTATTTTTAAGACCAAGAACTATAGAGAAAATGACATATTGAAGCCGTAAAATAATTTAAATATCATTTTATGTTATTGTATAGTCATTTTGGTGGACTACAAACAAAAATTAGTAAATATTAATTTATACATAAATAATTTTTAATTTCAGAACCGATCTTTGATCAACTGGATAAAGCAATGCTCTTTGTACCAAAAAAATTACAAGTTTAGAACTAAGTTGGAAGTTATATATGAACATTTAATTTGAAAAACTTTAACTTCGTAAGTATCTAAAAAGTGTCCTAAATTTCACCCATCTATTGTCTGAATTTTAATTTTTACTTCCTAAATAAGTAAATATTAAGAATATGAAAAATCAGTACATTAAAATTAAAAACAAAGATATTTAAACCTTTAGTGTTACTCTTTTTTACAATATTGTTCGGAGGCTCCTAAACTTTATAGGAAATTCACATCTCATTACTGAATTTTTTTTAATTATTCACTTTAGTCACAAAATTTTGATATATATTCAAATTTAGTCACTATTTTAATTTTTTTATCCAAAATGCTGACTAAAGTTGATGTAGCACCTACATGACATCTACTTTTGGACAACTAAGATTTACAAAACAATAAGAGACAAATTAAATATATTTTTTTCACATGCTAAGAAAGTAAAAGATATCAATTTGTATCTAATTTGTCTCTTAAAATCTTCATAATAGTCAACGGCGGAGCCACTCATGGGCAAGCCCGGACAAGTGCCCGGGCTCGATTTTCCAAAAACACAAAATTTAGTGCATTTTTGTAGCGAAAAATGAGCTTTAATGATATTTTAGTAGATTTTAGTGAATTTATGTTCGAATTTGATCTCAATTCAGTGTCCATACTTAGTTGTGCCTGGACTTAAAAAGCCTCTGGATCCGCCCCTGATAATAGTCTAGTTGTAAGTAAATGTCACGTAGGCATCACATTAACTTTAGTCGGCATTTTGAATGAAAAAATGACAGAGTGACTAAATTTGTATATATATTAAAGTTTTTTGATAAAAAATGAATAATTAAAAATTTTGATGTCGATTTCATATAAAGTTTAGAGATCTTCCAAAACATTATTCTAAATATATATTAATTGAAAACTTTTAAATGTCAATTATAATAATTAGTTTGATCCTTCTATATACATAATATGCATATGAAATGTATAGAAATGGATTTAAATTTATCTCACTTGATAACTATGTATTTTAAATTCGACAATTTTTATTTTAATTGACAAATAAAGATTTTTAAAAAACATGGTAAGACAGCGATAAAAGATAAAAAAAAAGGCTGAGACAGCTTCTTTTTCTAAATTCTATATATGAGCCAACCTTGGTCAGTATTCATTTCAAAATTAACGAATGAATAAACTATGCAAGTTCGAAATTCGCATAGAAATAATTATCATGAAAGAAAAAAATTAATTTTAAAATATTCAAACACAAAAATCTTTGTCTATTACTCAGATAAAAAAAAATAACGAATAAACTAGTTAAGCTTTACGCGTTCAATTACTGTACTAACCTTTTGGAGCTTATTATTTGTATCTGCCGAGGCGCCTGATGCCCGGGACCCACTGCGCAGACCAATGATCTTCTTCAGACCAATCCGAGCTGTCCATCTCTCCTCCTCTTTCTCTTCGCCTCCTTCCGGTTCCTCCATGGCCTCCTCTGCCAGTTCAGCCATTCGACTCCTCATAAACAACTCACCAAGTGAGGCCCTCTTCTCTTTTGCACCTTCTTCGCCATCCTTCGCCGTCGACAAATCCACCATTGGAGACCCGAACAAGAAACCCTGAAGCGGACATGCCGAGATACCGCTGCTGGGCCTTGCTGAAGATACCCGGTTCTCGTTGCCGTCTTTTTCCTCTGCCGCTGCGACTGCTGCCAGTGCTTTTTCAAGCTCTGCCGTAACTGCCATCAGGTCGCTTTCTGTGGTAGCCTCTGCCGCCTTTTCCGCAATCGCTTCCACCATGTCAGCCACTTCCGTCGCCTCTTCGGATTCTTTTTTTTCTGCTGATTCCTCTTGCGCATGAGTTGTCCCCAAGGAATCAAGGGGATCGAGTGTCGGGACTTCTGTGTCGGTGGAGATATCATGTTGTTCTTCTTCGATAGAGCGAGGGAAGAAACCAAGGGTGCCGATGGAAAGGAGTGTACTGTTTGGGAAAAGGTCGGGTGTAACATAGGATATGTCGGAGTTGTTTGGCGGTGTCGGAAAGGCAGCAGCTGATAGACCTTGAAAGGCATCAAATTCATGGTTCATAGGTGGCTTGTCGAGGGAACGCCGCCCTGCCAGGCAGTTGCACGTGCCGCCTTCAATTATAGAAGATGAAAATAAATATTGCATTGCATGTAAAAAAGTTAATTAAATGAAAAGGTTACTATTTCAGAGCACAATGTTCTTAGAGGACTAATGGTATTGCTTTATATTGTTTTAGGAATATTTTTCTAATATTTACCTTTTTATATTGCATCTAGTTTATTTCCTCTGTCAAGTAATTTCCAGTAATCTGTAATCACTGTCAGTACTCAGTAGTACCATGTGAGATATATGGATGGAATAGACAGAGCTTATTGTGGGTAAAATAGATGACGCATCCCTTTGAAAGTTTAACAATTTATTATGAATAAATAAAATAAATTAAAAGAAAATCCAAGATTTGTAGTATATGTGTACGTAATATGTCAAAAGTATATTATTCAATTTTTTTCATTTTCAGTCTGTAATTTCAAATTTTTAACTTCAATTTTGAGAAGTAATATTTTGTTATCATACATCTGTCTACTTTAAAATCTTGTACAAACTTTGTTACTGTAGATGGAGATACAAAATAATTAAACAGTAGTTGAGCCAATATATGTCAGTGACTAATGAAAAATGAAAGCCACATGGAAATTTTGTATTCAAAAACTTTTAAGTTGCAAGCTTTGGTCTTCTCTAATGTCTTGTTCTACTTGCTCAAAATGGTAAATTATTGAACATACCGCCGACGAACTCCTTAAACACATCACTGGAATTTTGCCGAAAGTTTTTATGCATCCAACCAAGTAACTGAAACAATCAAAGAATTCAATTGTTAATCAAGTATGGCACTTGGATAAACTTAAAAGTGTGACAGCTATATTGTGTTATTTGAGGCAATTTAGTAACTCTTTACATGACAACTCAATTTTAGTAACTCATTTTGTCTGACAAACACAGCTAGATGGAAATTTTGCATACATAATTAAATAGATATTAACTAGTTAGGAAAACAATTATAAACAATTGTAGATATATCATCTTTCAGGAACTCTCATTAAAGTTGATCCATTGGTAGTCTCACTATATAGTTCTTGAAAGTTGATAGGCTAGCTAGCTTGCATAAGAGGGTGTAAAACATGCACACAAGGAATTGATAAGAACTAAGAAGAAAGAAAAATTATAATGGAACCAACCTTCATTTTTGCTGAGAACTCTTATGCCAGAAGGCTAGAAGAAGAAACTAAGAGCAGGAATAGATATCAGGTTGGAGTTTTTGAAGGCAGAATCTAGACAGTTTGAAGAACTGTGAAGGACAGGTTGGTAGACAGAAACAGAAAGAACACTACAAAAGGTGTGATAGTCTGATAGAGCCAATTCATACACCATGTGGTCAAAATCTCAATGGCTTTCCATAGGGCTAATCCCTGTAGCAATTTCATTATGGACAGCGGGTCTTTCTGAATTCTCATCGTTGCCACAACGGCATCACTCTGCTCGCACAGTAATTACTACAGTACGAACACACAAAAACTTTCCATTTCTATTTTGAAAATTCCTGACTATTCCAGAGAATACGGATTCTTACATGCATGTTGAGGTTCAGAGAATCCATATAGCAGGGAGACCAGCTTTCCCAAAGCGATCAGATCAAGTATATGTGCAAATGGTAAATTGTAGGTCCAAGCCATGTTGGGCATTTCCTGATCACTCTGGAAAACGATCATATAAAATAATAATGATGATGCTGATTAAACTTTATGTATAGGTATACTGTAACATTAATAGTAGTAGGACCATACTCTATATAGGTGATGGGGTCCTTACCTTAATGAGTTAGCTTGCATGCATACTGCATACTTCATAGTTCATAGAAAATATTTGAGTACATCTGCTTAGTTCATACAAATATTGGAGTACATCTGCTTTCTGCACGAGTGCAATACTGCATTCAAGTGTAACAGGGAAAAATAAGGTTTTTAACAGGAAAATGATAAGACTATATGAGCATGGCTAAAATAATATGAGCATGACTAAAATAATATGCATAGTACACTTCATTTCGTACTATGCGGTAATTTATATTTAATTTGGTTATTAAATTGATATTTAAGTTGCTCAATAAATTCTTCATATCAAAATCTTGTAGGAAATAAAAAAATTTAATTTTTAGAGCTTTCTTGTTATTTTTTAAATATTTTTTAAAAACAGCCCAGAAATGACACTTTTGTAGTATTAAATCTGGACAATTTTTAAAAAATATTTAAAAAATAGCAAGAAAGCTCTAAAAATCATGAAATTTGATTTCCTACAATATTTTCATATGAAGAATTTATTGAGCAACTTAAATCTCAATTTATTGACTTATATATATGCATAATATGAAATGGGGTGTACTATGCATATTATTTTAGTCATGCTCAAATAATATGCATAGTACACCACATAACGTACTATGCGCCCATTTGTATTTAATTTGGTCATTAAATTGATATTAAAGTTTCTCAATAAATTCTTCATATCAAAATCTTGTAGGAAATAAAATTTCGTGATTTTTAGAGCTTTCTTGCTATTTTTTAAATATTTTTTAAAAACAACCTAGAAATGGCACTTTTGTAGTATTAAATCTGGACTGTTTTTAAAAAATATTTAAAAAATAGCTAGAAAGCTCTAAAAATCACGAAATTTGATGTCCTACAATATTTTCATATGAAGAATTTATTGAGCAACTTAAATCTCAATTTCATAACCTATATCTATATGTATAGTACAAAATGGGGTGTACTATGCATATTATTTTAGCCATGCTCAGACTATATACATATATAAATATATATATATATGGGAAGTTTTTTGAAATGCCACTCTAAAACTTGGATATTGTTAAAATGACACTCGAAAATCAATATTTGTGTAAATGCCATTAAAACTCAATATCTATTTTAATTATGTCATTATACTCTTTTAACCTCAATTAAATATTCTCAATCTTTCTAAATGACAAAAATAACCCTGTCTCTATTCAACAGACCCAAACCAGCAAACAGATTGATTGATTGAAACACCTCCATTGAATAGATCGATTGAAACACATCCTTGAACAGATCGATCGAGACCCAAACCCAAACCCAAACCACACAGGTTGATTCGAATCGATCGAGTCTGATTAACTCGACGACACTCGACAGGCGATAGGGTTTAGGGTTCTTCGTGCTCGTCGTTGCTCCGCTCCCTGTCGGTCCTCTTCCCTCCACTCCACCGGTCGTCTTCCCTCCGCTCCGCATCGCCAGCAGGGTTCATCGTCTGATCAGGTCGAACATATCAATTCTCTAGGAGACTAGAAACATTGTTTAATCCTGTAAAATTTCTTAAAATTACAAATGGAAATTTAGGATAACAATGCCCTATCCAACTAAAGAAAAGTTAAAAGATGCAACCACCGAATTTACAAATTTAGATTTTTACTATAGTCCTAATCATTTTGACAAATGAAGCAAATTAAATATAACATTTATCTTTCATTGCATAGGCATAATTGTGAGCAACAATTGATTAATTCATGTTGTTTTCAAATGATTGACAAGATTCCCCATCGCCCAAAAAGTTGCAAAAATAATTAATATGATTGAACTAATAGGACTTATCGATGAGCATGGCTAAAATAATATGCATAGTACACTCCATTTTATACTATGCATATAGATATAGGTCATTAAATTGAGATTTAAGTTGCTAATAAATTCTTCATATGAAAATATTGTAGGAAATCAAATTTCGTGATTTTTAGAGCTTTCTAGCTATTTTTTAAATATTTTTTAAAAACAGTCCAGATTTAATACTACAAAAGGCTGTTTTTAAAAAATATTTAAAAAATAGCAAGAAAGCTCTAAAAATCACTAAATTTTATTTCCTACAAGATTTTGATATGAAGAATTTATTGAGCAACTTAAATATCAATTTAATGACCAAATTAAATACAAATGGGCGCATAGTACGTTATGTGGTGTACTATGCATATTATTTTAGTCATGCTCCTTATCGATAGTTGTATGTTAATAATTATTAATGTGTGATATAAGAGCATGGCTAAAATAATATGCATAGTACACCCCATTTCATACTATGCATATAGATATAGGTCAATAAATTCAGATTTAAGTTGCTCAATAAATTATTCATATGAAAATATTGTAGGAAATCAAATTTCGTGATTTTTAGAGCTTTCTTGCTATTTTTTAAATATTTTTTAAAAACAGTCCATATTTAATACTACAAAAGTGTCATTTCTGGGCTGTTTTTAAAAAATATTTAAAAAATAGCAAGAAAGCTCTAAAAATTACAAAATTTTATTTCCTACAAGATTTTGATATGAAGAATTTATTGAGCAACTTAAATATCAATTTAATGACCAAATTAAATATAAATGACCGCATAGTACGAATGGGGTGTACTATGCATATTATTTTAGCCATGCTCGTGATATAAATGTAGTATATGAATGTTCGCTATATAATTGAGGCTCAAAATGCCCATATATTGCAATTGTAAAATTATTTTCATTATTGAATCAACATGAATTCTCAAGAACTGGATTTTGATATAAATTGATTTATCAGGTAAATTTAGTACAATAATGATTGGCTATAATTCTTGTGCTACATTTGTAAATATATCAAATATAAATACAAATAGAAAAATGATTCAATACCCCAGGGTCAAAGCTAGAAAATATCATCTGGTGGACTGTTAATATATCAGAGAGGTACATTTTTTATCTGAATCATTGGATTAAATCTCAACGGTTGTTCTCCAATAATATGATGCAGAAAGAATTTTTTATATTTTAAATCAGGACCGTTAAAATTTAATCCAATTGTTCACATAAAAAATGCACCTATCTGATGCATATGGTTTCGGGTCAAAGTCCAGACTTGCTTCAAAATAGAGTCCTCTAAAAATCAAATCACGAGGCCAACAAAAAATGCGCATGTCAACAGAATTCACATCTCCTAAACTAGTCAGCAGTAACGGATTCCTCTGCAGTCTCACTGCTGCTACAGCATTAGAGCTGTCGGAACCGTAATTTTGTTACAATATCGAACTTTTTACAACGTTATTTTCCTTTTCGCTACCCATTCCGTAAGCTGAGTTATCCTATCTAATACAAACTCATGTCAATATAAGTGAGGATATGAAGGTGCAGTGCAGAGCATGAGATGCTGTATCACTTCCCAAATAAAAAAATATGAATACAAACAAGCACCAACCCAATAGCATCAAACTGAAAGCCTCTTAAGGGATGGATCCTCTTCTTCTACCGCGTGGTACCGCGCAGCACAGCGTCTCGACCGCCAGATAGACAATCAAGGGAGTTTAGATCTGGAGCACGAATTACGAGAAAATTAGATGATTTCGAAAACGTACAGTGCGATGCCGCGCGTCAGACGATCTCATTCCCTAAGGGATGAGCAGATGGATGGCCAACCCTTTTCACGTGGAAGGGGCCAACACCTAAACAGTCTAAATAAAAGTTTCCTCAAAACTCACCAAACAAGAAATCGGCACTGTTTTTGTCCCCATATCTCCTCCAATTATGGAAATCTTAATTCTCAATCGTTGGAATAGCTGTCTTCAAATTATCATTCTAAATGTACCAATTGGTTACAAATAGTGCATTTGAGGTGGGGCCATGAAAAAAGATGAATTTAGACAAGAATAGTGTGTGTGTGTGAGAGAGAGAGAGAGAGAGAGAGAGAGAGGAGAGAAATTTTGCTGAAAAAATATATATTCATTAATCTTACATAATGGTATTTTACTATTGGGCAATTGATTGACATATAGCTGTTATAGTCTTGTACTTTCTCTAATTGTTACAAATGTTCTTTATTTTTGCTGAAAAAAAATGATCTCAACCCTTGATCCATGATGATTAATTCTAAGATAATTATGTATCCATATTTCTTTTAATTTTCTACACTCTTTCTCGAGGTGGAATTATGTATATCGATTAATTCTAGCTTGTCTACAGTCTTCTCAAAACACTCTGATTCTATTTTTTTGTGAAAACATCCGTCAATTGTTCTTCACAACTTACATAGGATATCTCAAAATTTGTATTTTTTTTCCGAACAATGTTACAATGTACTTCTATGTGTATAGTCTTTTCGTGAAAGATAAAATTTCAGGATGTCTTACTACATGGTTGTTCTTGAATATATAATTTTATAAATTCACTAATGAATTTGATAAAATCATATTTAGTGTGATCAATTCATAAAATGCATATTCAGTTCTTCAATCATATGTAGTAATCACAATTTTTTGTTGCTTATTGGTTACAAAATTAGAGTTGAACCATGTAAGGTATATGTAAAATTTTGCAATGAAGTCCTTGTAAAAATGAAATATGTTAGGGTTCGTTTGGTATCGCTTATGTTTTCAATTTTCGTTTTATTTTTGAGAAATTTTACCGAAACTTGTTTGAGCATTGTTTCCATTTTTTTCATTCGAAATTGAGAGAATAAATTTGATTTTCGGAAACGAAGAAAAAGATATTTCTCCGTTTCCATTTTTCTCCCCCAAATTACCAAGTTGGCTTTTCTCCTTCAATTGCAGGTCCCAACTTTACAAAACTCTTTGTTACCATCCATTTTTTCATGTCTCACATATTGACATTTGCTACAACATCAGAAAAGAATATACAAGTCATCTCTCCAAGGGACACTCTGAAAAAAATTGAAATTGATCATGTGATTGAATATTTTTCTAAAAATATGCTTATAGAAATTGTAAAATTGACCAGGTAATTGATTTTTTTCTCGAAAAATATATTTATAATTTAAATTTTTTTAAATATGCATTTTGAACAACCACGAAAAGAAACATAAATTTAAAAAAAAATCTCAAATCCACCCCTGCATCTCTCTCTCTCTCTCTTCCCTGTATTTCTTCTCCCAAACTCTTATAGAACCATTCATTCATACTGGTCAGACAATTTATAGAACCAATTTACAATATGACAAATCATAGTTGATTTTGTCATAATTTTAAATCAACAAGGCATGATGAGGTCACTGCTAATTTATCTATTCTCTTAGGGAAGGCGTGTAGGCAAGTAAATTATGTACTAAAAAATTATAATTTGGCATAATATAAAATGGGACAGACATGTCAATCAATAATATTTTTTTTTGGAGATATTGTCCATCTTGGACTCTTGGTAAGAGAAACATAAATGTTTTAAACTTCTAATATCTTTTAAGGATATCAGTTACTTTATTTGAATAAATTGGTTAGGAATATCAATGATATCCACTTGTAAATTTTTGAAGCAAAAGAGGAAGTTTTGAAAACAAAAGAAGTTAAAACAAAAACATGTCCTCTGTTTTTTTTAAAATAAATAAATAGCAAAGGAAAATGAAGTAGCAATCGAATGGTTTACACATCTTTGAGATCTATGTGTGCAAATATCGAAGTTGTATGAATCATTTAATTGTTATTTTCGTAATACGAAGTATTTCATTAAATATGGATCCAACAAAAATTGGGTCCGATTTCAAAATTGGGAGAATTCAAGAAAAATGTGACATGACTAGGGCTGTCAAATGCACGAAACGGTGACACAAATACCTATTTACGTTAACCACTGCGTTTTAAGAGCGTAACAAATTCCTCTTGCGTTAAACATTGTGTTTAATAAACATAAGGATTTCTTCTTGCATTGAATGTTACGTTTAAATTAACGATCAAAATATTTAAAACTTTCAATTTTTTTAACGTCTGCTAACTGTGCAACAGAACCAAAAAATTAAGACAAAATTCTGAAAATTATAAAAATTACATGTTCACAAATCAAGTATATATTACATGTTCAATCCATCACAACTTGCAACAATTTCTAATTAACATGGAGCATAAAGAATAATATGTGCTCAACCTACATCTCAAACTACATTCTCAGTTTTTACCTATCTCAGCAAGCTCCGGGCCAGCTATCAAGTGTAAGAAAAGACAATAAATGCCCTATTAGCATATTTAGCTTCGGTATTAATAAAATAAATTGAAAGTAATTGTACCTTTTGTATTGCCAACCCGCAACAAAGTTTGCAAGGCATCAGATTTATGCCTCTTTGAGTGTGGCATTTTCTTGCATACCCTTCCTACATGATGTTTTAAGGAGCCAGTGCTCTTGGAGTTGTCCATCTTATAAACATGCTCACAGTAAATACAAGTTGCATCATAAAAGCCGTCATGTCTAACTGGACCTATGTTGCCTTGCCTCAGAGGTCATGATCTCTCTAGTTTTCCTCTTTCTGGTGGGTTGAGGAATTTGATCCTGATGTGCAGTTGCAATTGCACCACGATCTTCATTGCCAGTGAAGTAGGCGTTTGTTTTAATTCTACGTATTTCATCTGGGGTGAAATACATATCTAACCCCATGCTTCAACTGACAATCAATCAAGTTATAACAAGCAATTATATCAAGTGTATCAAGTTCCAATAATCACTAATCAATTTTGATCAATTATAATCAAGTGTATAAAGTGCCAGTAAGCAAGCAAGAAAAAACATATTCATCAGAAGACAAATCATGCTCAAACACTATATCATCTACACGTTCTTTGTCTGACTCAACCATTACACAAAACCAGAGAAACCAAAATACCTGCATGCAAATCGAGAAAAAATTTAACAGAAACAACAACAAAAATAAAATTAAAATGAAAGAAATAATATAAGTTCAATACCTTATAAAGTTAGAATTGTTGGAATTGA
This sequence comes from Eleocharis quinqueflora, assembly GCA_964058865.1. NCBI lineage: Eukaryota > Viridiplantae > Streptophyta > Magnoliopsida > Poales > Cyperaceae > Eleocharis > Eleocharis quinqueflora. The sequence continues at coordinate 98,266 of CAXKVX010002408.1, forward strand.
CACGTCAATTCCAATAAATAAAGTTTGGACTACATGTTATATGATTAATACATGTCACATATTATCGCATAATATTACGAGGAGTAATATATGATATGTCAAATAATTTGATTAACTGATATACAATGGCATTATATATATTTCACTAAGATTTTGGACATGAATGCATATAGAACTTAAGTAAATTAATTATAATTGTTAATGGACCAATTATGATTAATTAAACTATATATTGGCATTATTGTAAAGTTAGAAATATTGTTTGGGCTAAATCCAACTCAAATTGGATCAAAGTCCAAGCAAAACAGCACAAATGCAAGTTTATTGCGGTCGCAATGGAATAGGAAGATTTGGCAATAATCTTCTGAATTTTCAGAAGATCTATTGAGGCCATAATAGCCCTCATTGTGGCCGCAAAAGACTTGTCAAATTTCCTGCCAAGTCTGGAAGCCAAGTCTATTGCGAATGCAATGAAATCCATTACGGTCGCAAGATATCTATTCCAAGACAAATTTTGACTTCTTAGATTTACCATTATCTTTTCTAATTGAATATTATATCTATCATACCAAATTCGTGGAAATATTTACAGAAGTGAATATTAGAATTTGGAAAATAATTGGAGAGAATATAATTTCAAATATTTGATGAATATTAGATAATTAATTTTGCATCTTTCTAAGATACACTGACGCCTCTATAAATAACGCTCGGTCTCCATCCATTTACAACGGTTCGTTAAACAGAAATTCTTGGTTATCGATATAGGGCACATGTGTTGTGCATAGCCACTATTCTTAATCCATTAAAAGAACTACTTCATTGTTCCGTTCGTAACTTTGGAGAAAGGAAAGGCACCGGAATATACGTGGATGGAATCGCTAGCGCATCACGTCAGACTTTCGCACTTCCGTCGCTAGAGGGACTCCATTGAAAGGACATGCGTACAAGGGAGACCGTAGGGATGGAAGGTAAGTACCACTTCCGCACTCGCTATTTTATTTATTCCGAACACGTAGCATGGAGATTTCGAATTGTTGCAATTGCTTGTTGTAATTTAGGGATTTTGGTATTTGGCTCGTACCCTAAATGAATTGCACCAAATTAAGTCCAACAAGAATTGCTTGTTTACACCTTTTTCTTTCTCTTTCTTTCCTTCTCTCTGATTTTCTTTCTTTGTCTCTTTCTTTTTCTTCTCTATCGTTTTTCTCCGTCACCAGAGACATATATAGGATATAGGCGAATAGGTCATGATCGAAAACCTTGTCACCAGTCTCACAGTCACCTAGCTAATGACAACCTAAATCCTAAATCCTTCTCGGATTTTAAACTATCATGCCTTTTCAAATCATCAAGTACACATGGATGGAAACAAGGCAACTAATCGTTGAAAACATAGCCAGATCGCCGAAATTGTTCTAGGTTTAAGGAAAAAAGGCAAACTAAATCATTAAGGTCTCATAGAAGGGGATCAAACCGTACTGTCACGTCACGCATGGATCGACGAGTTGAGATTTCATTCGACAATACTTGAGGTATCGTGCAAGAGAGAGAGAGAGAGACATGTCATTAGTGGGAGTCTTAGAGAGCGAGGGTGGGGGATACGCAGAGAAAAGGGTGAGAAAGAAGAGCGAAACGACGCGTCTAGGACTAAGAGCATTTAAGTCTCTGTAGTTCCGCCTATTTCAACTCTACAATCTAAATTATTTCAGACTCGAATAATACTAAACGTAAAAATGCAATTAAACGAAATAAAACCAATAATTTGCATTTGTGTTGAGTTTAATTAACGAAGCCATCGAGATTTGCATTTAACGTTGCGTCGTTCACGAACGAAATGCAAAACGTTCAAAACGCGTTGCGTTGACAGCCCAACTCCCAAACATGGTACCAAAATTTGTTTGATTCTCAGTAGGAAAAAAGTGCCTGCTTCGGCTTGTTCCATTTTGGGCCCTAGATATTACTTTTGCTATTTTCTATGTTGTTTTTAGGTTGCAATACTAAATGGTTCCTGCGCAGTGCGCACCCTTCTCATTCGTGGGCTTTCAAAATTCAAAATTCAAAATCCAAACAAACCCATGGATAGCTTTTGCTCACAAAAAAACTTCACACGGGGAACTATTCTTTTCTCAAACCAGATCTTCTACCGCGTGCTGCGCGGTAAATCTTAGCCTTTAATTTGCATCGAGATTCATGCAAGTTAAACTTTATAATATCAGACCCCTTCTAAATCAAATCTGAGCCGTCCGTAGCTTACAGCGCAAGAAATCATTAACGTCGGTTGGTGCTGCGCGACAGAAAATCCGCTTCCTTCTTTTCTTGACATTCAGAGGACACATAACCCACACCAAGTTGCCAAACAATAACCACTAACCAGGGGTTCGGAATGAGTCCATATCGCCTGCAATGGCTCGAAATTTCCAATTATTAACTAGACAGATTTGAACAAATGAAAAAAAAAGACTGATGCTGTAGCAATATTGCAGGGACAGCCTCTGTTTGTGCGCGTTGTTGGATTACATGAGGCTCTTTTATACTGGAATTCGAATCCGAATTTGATACTGCGCAGTACCGTGTAGCGCACAACTAAAGCCGTCCGATCTTCTTTATTTGCTTTAAAATTTGTGTCAAAATTTAAAGACTCCTCTTGATTTTCATCGCTGGCGGTCGATCCGGACCGTCCGCTACTGCACTGGACGGCACTGCGCAGTAGCAGATTTGGATCTCTGGAATTCACGTCAGGTGAATGATTTCAACTACTTTGTATTAATGTACGAATTTCAATGTTTAATAAACAATGAGGATTAATATGAAATAATTGAGGTACATCGTGGGATATGCATTCTTGATGCTGCCTCTTTCAGGGTTGTGCAGAATTCCTATTTGGGAATGTGAATTTACTCAGAATTTGTTGTGCAGAATTCATATTTGTTTGCTTAATGGGAATGAAAAGTTTACCATTTACTGAATTACTATGAAACATAAAGTAAATCCACTTTCACACCTTATGTTGTGACTTATGAATGTGATCCGTCTTTGTTTCTTTCGTTGTACAAAGATTAAAAAGGAAAGACTTTGTCTGAGCGCATCTCAACCAAAAACTCTCCTTGTGCGAACAAAATGGGACCATTCAAATATTCTATTCAATCCGCTGTGTTAGAGGCGGATTCAGAATTTTCGTCGAGAATAAAATTTATAATATTTTTTAGAGAGATAAAATGACACAAATTTTTAAATATACATACTGATTTTGCAAAAAAAAAATTGATAAATCGTACATATACACATAATTTTTTGACATTTTTTTTCAAAAAAGACACTTGCCTCCTGAATATCATTGGATCCGCCTCTGACCTGCCATTTATTATTTACACTGAGGCCCCGTTCGAATCTCTTCCACTCGCCATTGTGCGAGTGAGAAAAAAAAATTATGTCTCACAAAATAATTCTGCCGAGTGGAAGAGAACCGAACAGGCCCTGACTGAGCTCACAAAATAATTGGGTCTATATCTTATTCGCCCCTTGTTCATGTTGTATGGTCGTTTCTGCTGTCAATGAACGGGTGAAGCTACCTGAATTCATATCTGCTGTTATTCTGGGGAATAACAGGATTCTGTTATCCTCAGATCTGACCGTCTATTTTTTATCTAACGGTTAATATATATAATACCTCGGGCCACGTGCAGTCCATCTGGACAGTCCGTTCATTAGCGTGGAAATCTGGCGATCGAATCAGAAGATAACAAAGTCTGTAATCCTCAAGAATAACAGCAGATACGGACGCGAAGCTACCTAGCTTCTTTTTTTTCTTTTTTTAAGTAGCTTTTCTGTAGAGAAGTAGAGTAAATAGTTTAATTACTTCCATTTTATTTAGTGGTAGTTAAATAAGTATGAAAGATTAATAATAATTAAAACTAAATTACCAAAGCTCTAACAAAAAAAATGTATAGCCCGTCACTCATTCAAAATAGATAGGTTCAAATTTAATCTAACCAGGCACACTCTGATTAGATTTTTTTGACAATCGAGCTTTGAGCTCGAACGCAAACAATCGTTTAATTGACTGACATGAGCTTGAGTCTAAAAAAGTTTGATATATAATTGTATCGTCAAAGTGAAGAATTACTTCTATACATACTAGACGTACGCGCTCGCGTTCCGCGCGAAAAAAAAGCAATGGAAGAAAAAATTGCAAAAAAACTGCTATAGTGTTTTTTACTGTAGCACACTACAGTGAAAATACTATTCATAACTACTGTAGCTAATCATGTTCAACTTTTATATAAATAAAATTGCCTAATTTTAACTATGTAATCTTCTTTCGAACCGTTATAATTAAAACAATATTTGTAAGTAAATAAATATAATTAAAAGAATAAACATTAATTACTTACATAATAATTAGTCAAGTTAGAGTATCTTCATCTCTGAAAGTTTCTAAATAATTGTCACATCAGTTTTAGAAATTTAATATTTTTTAGTTTCTAAATCCTCCATCATTGAACTAAAAAGTTAGAGTTTCTTAATTGTCGCATCAACAAAAACTACTAATATTATGAGAGACCGATCAATTTTAGCCAATGATTAAAGTACGTCAGAATTTATAAACTATAAAGCAATATTGCTAAATAATAAACTCATCTATATTCCTAAAGCTCATTTAGAAATTTTCATATCGAATTAGAAACTCCAAAAATTTCAGAAATAAAAATGCTCCTAATATCGATATAAGCATAAATTATCAATAACTAAGCTCTTTATTTTTTCCGAAAAAAGCAGGTAAACTGTTGATTTTCATTGCTTCCTAAAAACCAATAACTAGGCTCTTGTGTATAGCACAATCATGATTCCTCTTTCAAACTCGAGATTGACTGCTTGATCAAATTTGGGCTCCATCTCGATTCAACTCGATTTATAACACTATCTTAATGGAAATTCTAGCATTATAACGGCAAACTGAGTCATGACAAAATTTTCTGACGTTGATTTTATATTTTTTTTTAAATGACATCTAGCGTTATAACGCTAAGTCACGTATTAAACGTATTGCTATAACGCTAACTCAGAATAGGACAAACAATTTAAATTTCAAAACTCAAGTTACCATTATAACGCCAACTTGGCATTATGTAATGGGTAGCTGTGTTTTTCTGGGCTTAGACAAATTCTGTAAAATTGGTAATTACCGATATAACACTAAGTTAGTGTTATGTAACGGGTGGCTCTGTTTTTCAGTTAAATCTGGTTTTCTGCATATTTTCACTATGGCGTTATAACACTATCTTGGAGTTATGTAACACCAGATCAGAATTTATGTTTTCTTTGTTTCTTTGTTTCTTTGTTTCTTTGCTTATTTAAATCCCAAATTTAGATATTCAAGTTTACAAATAACCTAAATAAGTCTGGATCTTGATCTTGATCTTGAGTCTTCCTTGACCATTTTTGTGTAGCTTTTCTTATTTGACGCAATAATTCTTACAAATAGCTAAACAACAACAAAATGGTAAAATTCCAAATTGTTATGCAAATCGACAAATAAGAAGACATTGTTTGATACAACAATCTCTCCATTTTGTCTATTTGCAAAACTAAATCGTATGTGCATATAAAATTTTATGCTTGAGTGATTTGGAGCACATATGATTCTCCCTTTTTTGTAAATCATGCAAAAGGTAGGTTTTGATAAAAATTGGCACAACTTCCCCTTATGTCAAGCATGTATTTAATTCGAAAGAAGTGAATAATCTTGCAATTTTTAGCATAACTCTCCCTCTATTGAATTATTTTGTTTAATCATGCACATACCAATATCACAAATAAAATAGCAATTTAAAATTAAACAAGTCAAACAAAAAGGAATATGGCAACTAGGCATACAAGTAGTTCAAATTCAAAGTTTAACAACATACGAATGTTTAACATCACAAGTTTCAAATTTAAACAACAACACCAAACAACACACTATAGTTTAACATCACCAACAAACATCTCATAGTAATCTAAGATAAAGAAACAGAACAACACTAGAGAAGCAAATAAAATAGAGGAGAAGAAACATTGTGCTAATCATCATCCATCTTGGTATCCCCTTCGGTGCCCATGCCTCGACTTGTGTTCCTCGCTTCATCTTCATCTTCATTGTTATGGCTACTGCTTTCATCGTTGCTTGCTTTCTTCTTCCTCTTGCCATGCGAAGGTTCATCCAACTAGGGTCCAAATCAATCCATGACCCGAGCCTTGAGTGCTACATGGTCCCGATAGAAACCATCGTAGTGGCCCCGAAACCAACCAAAGAACTCGGCGTTTGCCTTCTCTATTTCGATTTGACTAGTTTTCATTGTGATTTGATTGTTTTCGATTCGATCGTTAGCACTTGGAAATTGCCTAATGCGGTAAGAATGGATTGGTAGTCGACTTGGTTTTGAGGGTTGGAGGATTAACGAATGGAAGATCGAGCGAACGACTTGAGCTAGGGCTTGAAATTCAGCTTCAACTTGAGCATCATCGACATTCAGCCTATTCCAATGTGCGGAGTCATGGAAAAGAGGTATAGTCACCGACGGTATAGTAGAATTTGTGTATTGGTTTGCCAGTGCATTTGGGTGTTTGATCTATTTATTCATTTCGATTGATTAGTTTATGGCATACTCCTCACCAGTATCCACATATGTTGCCGCATGCAACCATCCAATTAAAGTCATATTATCCCAAAGGTTCATTTGCTTAACAAGTTCAAGATTATGAGATAAGAAAATATCGTTGGCCTTAATGATCTTACGGACTATGTGGGCATAAGGGAGGCTTTTTCCATGGTCGGTATAGGAGGCTTTCATATGACGGTATATAATGTATGGAATGTTAAAGCATTGATTGTCAATGATGGGAGAATTTTTCTAAGCTCATGAATAGAGAATTCGAAATGTCCATGATGGTAGAGCTCAAGTTTTTTTCTCGGACTACAAATCAAGCAAAATGATGAAGGAATTTTCATAAATCAATTAAAATTCGCCAAGGAGCTCATCAAGTGTTTCAAAGTTGAAGATAGCAAAGCAATGAAAATACCTATGGCAACCAATACACGCCTTGGAGTTGATGAAAGTGGAAAATCGGTTATATCACAATATATAATCATAATTGGAAGTCTTCTTTATCATACCGCAAGTCGACCGGATACTATGTTTGTCGCATGTCTATGCGTAAGGTTTCAAGCTTGTCCAATGAAATCCCACATGATTGTCGTTAAGAGAATCTTGCGCTATGTTAAAGGTACAATTAATCTTGATATTTGATATGCACGAATCACTAAGTTAGATCTAACTGGATATACCGATGCAAACTTTGCCAATGATCGTATAGATAGAAAAAATACTAGTGGGACATGTCAATTCTTAGGTGAGTCCTTAGTATCTTGATCAAGTAAAAAGAAAACATTGGTTGCTCTCTCTACGACTGAAGCTGAATATATAGCTGCAGGTGGTTGTTGTACCCAAATTTTGTGGATGGTTCAAACTCTTAAGGACTGTGACTTGCATTTTACCAAGATACCCATAAAGTGTGATAACATATTATGATGTCCCAAAATCCAATTGCTCATGCAAGAACTAACCACATAGACATTAGGCAGCAATTTCTTAAAGACCATATAGAAAAAAGAGAATATAGAACTTATGTATATTGACACTATAAATCAAATTACGGATATCTTTACAAAGCCTGTTGATACAAATCGACAGATTGAATTAAGATTCAAGTTAGAGATGATTAAAATTGCAAATTAACTTGATATTTGTCTCTTTTAGTATTTTTTTTTATTATTGCTCCTTATTACTTGTGCTAAAATTATAAAACTTATAACATTAAGGGAGAGCAATTTATATCTTGATTTGATTATAAATACATGCTAAAAATTCACGGGGAGTATTTGAATTGAACCTTTTGCCATACTTTGCAAAAAAATGGAGAAATGTAGTGGTGTGTGCATTGTATTATATGCACACACACACACATATGATTTTACAAATTGCCAAAAAGAGGAGTTTGTTGGATTAAACTCATCTCTTATTTGACAATTTGCAAAACAAATCAGTACTTACCTTTCATAATTGAGTTTTTGTGACTTGCAGGTTTATATAGGTACATATTGATGATGAAAAGACTCAAACATGCATGTACAAGTCAAGACAATCACAAAGACATCGAAGACTGCAAGAACAAAATTTCAACGAGGATGAAAAGGTTTCATCACATATTGATGATGAAAAAGGCTCGTTACAACGGGTTCTGTATCGCAAGAACAAAATTTCAAGACCGCAAGACTTCACGAATTGCCCAGTCTATATATACATTGGGGGTATGAACCATGAAGATAATTTAAACCCTCTCCAAGTTTTCGAGCATACATTTGAGTATTAGAAAGAGCAATAAAGCATTCTCATACAACTATCTAAACCTGAGAGAATTAGGATAGCTTCAATCATCTAATTATCGATTCGATAACACTTGTTTTGCTAGCTTTGTTAGCCTTTTGATGTGCTATATTGTATTGTCAAGTAGTGCATCTTTGTCCATGATTGTATTGTCAATCGAACCTTTTATCTTGTAGAGTGGTATAGTCCATATTGCATAGGTTTAGGCATATAAGATTGTTTTCCTTATGTGAGAAGAAACCAAAGATAGATTCCGCAATTGTAAAAACTCTTATTGTTTAGTGGATTCGATCCTGAAATGAAGTTTTGGTTTTGGGAGTCTCATGGACTAGACCTAGTTTGTTTGTAGGTCGAATCACGTTACGTCGCGTGTTCTTGTGTTTTCTTGCTCTTTATTATTTACTCTCTCTCTCTCTCTTTTACTATACTTGTACTTTGTTATCTTGATTTGCTCAATTGCAATTAGTATTTATTTGCTTGTGATTTTAGCTAGATGATTAAAGTCTAAAAATTTGAATTGTAATTGTTAAAAATACTTCTGCACTAGTACTTGATCTTAGAACTCATTTCTAACATGATGTGTCGACGCCATATTTCTATTACTTGAACTTTTGTAATAGTTCATATTGATAAGCATAGATTGGTAGAAAATTTATGGGGCTAACAAAAATTAAATAAATGAAAACATGTGTTGCGTATTTTTTTTTTTTATAAATTTTCTTAACCAAACAAATTTTGTTGTCTCTAATTTGAGAACTTGCAATAGATTACCAAACTCTTTTTTAATCCGAAAAAGGAGACACTAAATTCGATCAACAACAATTATTTTTTTTTGTTTTGAGTTTAATTAAATAGGACATGTTATTAGAAGTAATTTAGGTCGAGCTTTTATCATGTTTTTTTCTCTCTTGATCTTATCAGTCGGTCAAAATATAATCTCATTTTTGACGATTTTATCTTGATCTAACTTAAATCAACAAAATAATTATCAAAGAATAAATTTTGTATAAAATTGATCCATAAAATGAAATATTTGAAATAAGAAAACACATATCTATAAATAAATGAAACATTTAACTATGTAGATTTGCCACTTGAAACCAAACAAGTCTGATAAAAAAAAAAGAAACCAAACAACTTGAATTAATTACTCTACACCCTGTCTGATGTTGACTTGCAAACCTTCCGAGTTAATTTAAAATTAAAATAGTTTATTTATTTATTTATTTATTTATTTTTAAGAAAAAAGTTCAAATCAAGGTCCCAAAATATTTTATATGAAGATAAGAAACTTTGGTCGTTGTTAATGGTGTAGTGTCTTAGGGTGTGCTTACATCATAAAAAATAACATTAACTTTGAGCTTATATTGCTATTCTATAGAAAATGTTATTCCATCGAGCATTAGCAAATTTAGGATAATATTAGTTTGTGCTATTTTGTTAAATTAACAAAATGATATGATCGCTAAATTATTATAATTATCATCATTACCATCATCATTTTATTATTATTTTTATGAGCAAGGTTATGGTAATATGCATAGAACACACACTTTCATTCTATGCAATTTATGACTATTGAATTCTTGTCAAGATTCGTGCCAAAATAAAAAAGAAGCAGAATCGAGAATGTCAGCCAAATCGAGAGAGGAAAGAGTGTTAAAGTGAATTTTTTTAATTTTGGCACGAATATTCACAAGAATTTGATTGTCACAAATTGCATAAGATAAAAGTGTGTGTCCTATGCATATTACCATAGAATTGCTCTATTATTATTATAATATTATTATTATTATTATTATAGTTATTATTATTTTTGTATTATAATCATAACAATTATCAATATTATTATACCATCACTGCTTTTACTTTATTTTATTATATTAAAAATAACACATATTACTATTTTATTATATTATTTACTTTATTATAATTATAATATTATAAATTTAGTTATAATTACTGTCATATTATAAACTAATATAATTATTTTATTATTTCATTATTATTATCCGTTAAAAATAAAACAATTCATTTACTATATTTATTTTCTCAATAACTCTCTCAATTTTACAATTCAAACAATATCTTTACTAATCTAGATGACAAAAATTCGCACTTTTTAAACAACAAAAATAAACACTATTTTAACAACTAATTCGAATAACATTATTTTTGCTCCAATCTTTACATGATACAAACACAACCTCAGTGAAGATGGAAAAAAATTCTATCAAATTTTCTTACCTTTATCCGGTACACTACTTTGAACATGTGTTATTCCAGTGACTCAGATATACATTTGAACTCGTATCTGATGCAAATCGAGTGCGGGTGCAGCTTCGATGCGGTGCTAGTGCGCACATGGCAAACCAGATTATTTTAATCGGACAAACAAGCAGATTTGGTCAAGGATGCGGCTTGAGTAGTTCAATTTAGGTCACAGAAGATCCATGAAAATGCTTTATTATTGCGCAAAAATAGTTGCTCCCAACAAGAATTGGACCGGGGATCCTTCCCTTGCAAATGCTCCTTGCTCCCAGCGTCTCACCCACTGCATTACACAAGTGTTTGTGTCCACAATGTTATTTTTTAGTACATACTATTTTTTCATGTGGTATTAAAGAAGAAAAAATGTAGCATTAAAAAAGAATAACTCATTGGTATTAAAGAACAAATATTTAGCTATACTAAAAAATATTATTCTAATATATTAAATTATTTTTAATTAAAATTTAATATATAGCCGTACTCGTATCTTTGATTTTTTTTTTTGAATTTTTAATTAAAATTTAATATATTAAATTATTTTTAAAATTTAAATCGTACCGAATACAATATCCACACCCCGTCGTGCAACATAGCTTTGAACGCGTATTTCCTGGAATAGAAAAAGTCATTCTCGATCTCAACTCTCAAGCACTCATAGAATAAATCTGTTCCCTAAGGACCCCTAACACGCGATGCTTATATTTTGTTTAAATACATAAAATGGCGACATACATTGATGATTGCTTGTGGCCTGTGGGGTATATCTATGGTTTTTTTTTATTCATTGCCTTGCCCATGGTCAGGGGCAGAGTCAAGATTTTTGATTAAGAGTTGCCAAAATTTCAAACTATTCTTATTTTCAATAAAATTTTATTAGAAGTTGCCAATTCGTAAATGACATACTAATATAATCTTAGAATTATACTAACTAACTTGTTTCTGGAAAACATTGTGGGAGCCAGGCACCCCTAGCTTTGTCCCTGCCTGTGGGGTAGGCTGGGTATATCTATCAGAATTTGTTTTTGTAATTATGAAAATGGCAGTGATAAAAATAGTCAAGGGTTACGAATTTTTCAATCAAATGGTAGAACGATAGATTTTCTATAGCTGCAGTTTTTTCGCATGGTAAATTTCTCCCGTGCGACATTTTTTTGAAAATGTATGCACGAAAGAATTTCTACCGTACGAGAAACAAGTCTTTTCTCAAAATGTACTACAAATATGACCTCGTATAGAAAAATATTTACGATAGTGACCATAAGTAGCAGAAGTTTCTCGACAAATAATTATGATTTTGACCATAATTTTTTAAGTTAGACCCACTCAAATTGATAATACGAAAATAGAAATGAATATATACTGCAGCTGGTGCGGACTGAAAATAAAAAGACAAAATTATAATTAAATGGTCAGAATTTTTGCTATATATGATCGAAAATGTAATTAATATTCTATGCATAGCTAATATCCTAAATAAATGTTCTAAAAAACAAACAAGTCACACGATCGAAAATCTACCGTGCGACAAAAAACTGACTGCACGATAGAAAATCTACTGTTTAGACCATTCAATCGAAAAACTCGTACCCCTCGACTTTTTTTATTCATTATACGTAGGCTTACAACACACACCCATAAACAAATTAGAAAATAAACTTAAAATCCTTCTAAAATTAGTTCCTAACAGAATTTGAACTTCAGACCTTTCTAATAAAAATCTTGTAACTCGTCACTACCGTTAACTTCTTTTATCACTATTGTTTTTATAATTACAAAAAAGCACCCATGGTTGCCAAGTACTACACAACTTCTTTTGTTTAATAATCTTCGAGTATATTATTATAATAATTAATGTTCGATATAATATTATACCACTTTGCAAATTACAATGTTACTGCATTCTCGTATGGGGAACAAGATCTGGTGCTCGTAAATTTCTGCTTGTTTCGATTTGGACCGTTCAAAACTAATTTAACGGTCAAAACATCTGTCTTCCGAATCAAATCACAGTCGTCTGTAATAGTCCGACGATCAGATCGAAACAAGCAGAAAAACAAACACTATTTTTACGAGCACCAGAATCGGACTCCTCGTCTCGCCATGTACTTATGTAACCCCAGTCACGAGCAAATAATCATTTCGAACACCTGAACATCCTTTTTAAATTTTGATGGTCAATATTGCTAAGAGTAAAACGCCTCGTTTGAAATGGTCAAACTTGTCAAAGAGAAATCTGAATCCCACTTTCCCACTCGACTTTTGTTTGACCTCTGCCTTTTTGCCTACCACCACAAATTATCCCCAAAAAAACAAAAAGCTATTACCTTATTTTAAGAAACTAACTTTCCTAAAATTCTTGTAAGAAAAAGAAAATATGAAAATTAATAATTTTACAGGGGCGTCCTTGTCACAAAACGCTAATTGGACCGCTTCGATAAAACAATCCCCACCCGGCGCCAAACACGAAAAACGTTCTCTAAAATTTAAAACCTTTTCTTCTGTTTTTCCTAAATTACCCACACCTTTTAGTTGTAGGATACCGATTCCCAAGGGGTAGATTAGTCAAATAAATAATCCCCTCCGACTCTCCGAGATATTATTGAAACCGCCTTTCATAAAACAACCAAAAAATAATCCAGAATCTGCTGCCAGCTATGTAGTATCAAATTTAATATCAGACCTCCGATTAAAAAACTTAAATGATACTCTATATATGTACAAATTACAATATTATCGAAAGAAATTATTGATCTGATTATCACCGTTCAATTTTTGATCCGAAGCACAAGTCCATAGATAGACCGCAATTGACACAGTTTGTTTTGTAGGGCATCTCCAAAGGCTACTGAGAATCCTTTCCCCTGAAAGAATAACCCTACTGGCTACACTTGGATACTCGACTTGATAAACGAATCTGAACCGTCCGTTTTGATCTTCTCCGTGCTCTTCACTTGCTATAGCCGGTCACCAAATATTCTAACCAGTTAACAAGACACCTGACATATGATAAAGTAGTCACTCAGCTCTCCTAACAGCGACAAGTCCCTTCAAAAGCAAATCTTCCCTCGACTTGGTGTACGTTGTAATGTAGACTTGGATTTCTCTGAATTATGGGCCCCATCTGTTACAATCTGAGAAACAGGCAAACTGCCACCTCGAGTTGAACTAGTCCATAGAATAAATAAAAAAAGCTCTCAGAAATGATACTCTTTGCCTCTTTCTTCTCCACCAAAGAGATAAACCCTAGTAAGCAGTAACTTTCTCCATTTCAGTCCCAAAAAATCAGAAATAGAAAGAAAGGGGGAAAAGAGGAGGGAAACTCAGGCGATGAAGGGTCCATACCCTAAGGGAAAAGTGCATCCTTCCCCAGGTCTATCGGCGAATTCCGGCTCCAGCGATGTTTCATCGGCGCTGAAGCTCCTTCCAGCTGACATCCTTGCTCAG
>CAXKVX010002409.1:0-69534 GCA_964058865.1 Eleocharis quinqueflora
GTTCTGGCTAGCAGCTGCATTTTAAACCCTCACCTGTATGGCAGTACCTGACAAGGCCCTATGTTTTTATACAAGTAAAAAGCCAACTCATGTTGTACTAAAATACCAAAACTAATAGCGATGTTATTTCTAGTGATGTTGTTCCAAATTTTGTATCTGAAATTAAATGGTTTGTGAAAATTCCAAATGGCTTGGTATGTGAAGGTTACCTCCTGCATGTTATTGTTTTTCTTTGAATTATTATTGCCATTTGAATTGTCATTCAAAATAAAAATTTCCTACAACTTGTGAATCTAAAAACTGCAGAAGGCAATTTGAAACCAGCAGCTCAGTAGGATCTTATTGAAAGTGCACCCACATCAGAAAGTTTGTGCTCAAAAGTTCCCCTATTCAGTGATCCATTCGATGCACAATGCAAAGGTAAGAGGAAGAAGATCACTCGATTCAAGTCGATTGCTGAAATAAAGGCAAAGAAGATGAGAACTTGTAGCATTTGCAATGCTAAGAAAGAACACAATACAAAAACATGTTCAGTGCAAAAAAAGGTTTCATTTTTATCTTTATTTGGATGCTTTTGCTTTAACTGGAACTTGTGTTAACTGCAATTCCATGCTTTTGCAAATATCTAATTCATAAACTTTGTTGGTAGAAAAATGGATCTGCACATGAAATTGAAGAGATTGCAGAGAGTGAAAAGGAGGGAGAAGATAGTGCAGATCGTGAAGAAAGTGTAGAGTAATGCTCTTCTAATGTTTGTGTATGTGTTTGTCCACTTACATTCTATTTTGATGCTTTGTAATGTTTGCGTACTTCTATTTAATTGATGTGTTTGTACTCATGTTCAATACTTCTATTTAAGTGATGTCTGCACAAGTGTTTAGTACTTTTGTTTTATCGAGAGAGATGTGTTTGTACTTGTAATGTTTACATTCTAATGTTTGTAATTCTATTTAATTGATGTGTTTGTACTTCTAATGTTTACATTTTGTTTGTGCACATGGTCAATTTTCTTTAATGCAGTGCTGTAATTTCTTTTTAGGTGGTTCAGACTCTATAGCATGGGGATTTATCAAATTATTAGTTCACATAACTTGTCTACGGACCTTCTTATTAGTTAAATGACATTATCCTCAATTCTCTATGACCAATAAATTGGCAACAAAGGAACAGGATAAGAGACTGATGTCGAATCATCAGTTTCAATATAAAGAAACGTCCAATATGTTTATATAAAGAAACATCCAATCTGTCTATTTAAAGAAACATCCAATCTGTTTATTTAACTGATGTCGAATCATCAGTTCCGATAGCAAGCTTCAATTAAAAACTGATTAAACGACCTCAACATAACATTCAATTAAAACAGTAAAAGGCCTCAAGCTACCATTCAATTTCGCAAATTCAAATAAAACACAACTTCAAATATAACACAAAATGTCAAACTAACATAATCAACATAGAACACAAATTCAAACAGAACACTTCTCTAAATTACATCACAAAGTCAACATAGAACATCCAAACTACATCAAAACTAACATCTAGTAATGAATACTTTTGTTTGCAAAAATGAAAGTGATGGAGTCTTTCCATTTATTTCAAAAAAAAACTAACATCTAAACTAACATTCTAATTACATCCCATGCAACTTAACAAGAACTAACACAAGGAGCAAGCTAACTACAACAGCAAGTGCCCTAATCTTCTTGTACATACCATTCAATTTCTCTTCTTGCTGCTTCATTAGATACTTAAGTAGGATAGCGTGAAATTCTACGTCATCACACCAACCTAAGAATGTATTACACTTCTGGTTGGTCAACTGTAAAAGTTTCTCTCAAAATTACGCTTCGTTAGAGATAACTTGACGGTTGTATAGCAATTGCAGTTGATGCAGCGAAGGTTTGCCATTTTAGGATTCCATGCATGGTACTGCATACTTTGGGTACTCAATCATGGGTGAGCAATAGATCAGAATTGATTAGTAAGGATTCAGATGCAAAATTCTCATCAATAGAATACAGTTCAAATACTATTTCACTCTTCATTCTTTATTTGACTACTGTAACAAATCGCATGTCACAAAGTGGTCAAAATAGTCAGTCATATACCATAATTAAAACAAAGCCTCTGATCCAAATTGAGGTAGTAATCAGTAAAACCAAACTGATCCAAATTATACAAACCTCACTGTTTTTTCGAAATCCTAAACCCACATATTCAACATCAAAACAAAATATACCTTGTATGCATGTTTCTGTATCTCACAGGAATTTTATGGGAAAAATAATTTAAGCTCGTACCTAAACGACTTGATACAAATTTAGGGAAGTCCGAAAATTTTCCTCTGGATTAAAAATAATAAATTAAATTCCCATTTCTTATACAATATCCAATCGGTTTTAGGTCGCACCTAATATAGTGAAGAAAGCAATGTACCTTAAGGCAAGACGAGGGAACAAAATCACACGAGCGATTTTTTGCTGAGACGAGAGGAGGAGAGTGAGACTGATGGGAAGAGGTAAGGTGAGACGGAGGCGAGATGGTGAGAACGAGATCGCGAGACTAGAGTTTGGAATCGTCAGGCGATGTTTGAGACTAGGGTTTGGAATCGAGAGAGAAATGTCGGGACAAGAACAAAGAGAGTAAATGTCGCGAGCCGACAGAATGGAGAGGTCTAGTTCCGATATTTTAATTCGATCAGCGATCTGATCAAGAGTTAATCCAATGGTTCAGAAATCCTGGTGCCAAAAACTCCTTGGCACTATAGTGCACCATAGCATTTCTCATATATATATATATATATATATATATATATATATATATATATGCATGTATATATATAGATATGTATATATATAGATATATATATATATAGAGGGGAATCCGTAGCCGCTCGCAACCGCTCCATCATACCAAGTGTAAATCGTCAATCCGGACCGTTGAAAATATTCTCCATACTAATGTAGATTTGGAGACCAAATTTTATATTTTTTGGAATTTTTTTACTATTTTATCGGAAGGGTTGAAAATTAGATGTTTGTAAATCGTTGGATAAATAATTTTTCAATCCATCCGATAAAATAGTAAAAAAATTAAAAAAAATGTAAAATTTGGTTTCCAATTCTATATTAATATGGAGAATGTTTTCAACGGTCCGGATCGGTCATTTACATTTGCGATCATTGAGCGGTTGGAAGTTTGGCGGCTACGGATCCCTCCTTATATATATATATATATATATATATATATATATATATATATATATGTAGAGGAGGGATCCGTAGCCGCCATCCACCATCCATTTCGTAGCCGCTCGCAACCGCTCCATCATACGAAGCATAAATCGTCGATCCGGACCATTGAAAATATTCTCCATGCTAATCTAGACTTAAAGATCAAATTTTATATTTTTTTATTTTTTTTACTATTTTATTGGAAGAGTTGAAAATTGGATGTTTCTAATCGTTAGATAAATAAATTTTCAATCCATCCGATAAAATAGTAAAAAAAATCAAAAAAATGTAAAATTTGATTTCCAAATATATATTAATATGGAGAATGTTTTCAATGGTCCAGATCAGTCATTTACATTTGCTATCATGGAGCGGTTACGTATGCAATAAATCCGGGGGGGGGGGGGGGGGAATGCCCCCCTGAAAAAAAAAATTACAAAATAATTTAGTGTATTTGTGCGATTTGTCAAATTTTTTGCGAAATAATCATATATATTTGAAAATCTATGTTATTTTGACATCTCCTGAAAAAAAAAATATTCGTTCTGCTAAAAAAATGTGATGATCAATAAAGTGGAAATGATTGAGTCAAGATTCGACCACATCCAACACAAAAACTGCAAGTGGTGCATGTGCCATCATCACCATCAGCACTTCAGAGTATCTGAATCTCACTCAACCTGATCATATATTTCTTCTATATATGTGAGCCAGTGACTGATCAATGTTCATCGCCAACAAACAAACTACAGATAAACAACTTGATTATCATAATATATATATCTAACAAATTAACTCCACCATGAAAAACATTTCATGGCCATTCTTCTTTGTTCTCTTTCTTGCAGCTGCCGAATTGTCAGTCGGGCAGAAGAAACCTAAGACTGCAGTAATAAACCCTCCTCGTGGCCGGCGTAGCGTCTCTTATTCATGTGAAGATGCCGATGGAAATTACACGTCTCTTATAACTAATCTACAGAGATCAAGGAGACATTAAGCTTAGAGATAACCGATTGCAAAACAAAATATACTTGCATCTGTACATATATATACTTGATTGTGAAGTTTCACATCAAGGCGAATATTTCCATTTTTGCTTCTTGCTTTGAATTATAGAGGCAACTAGGTGTACTGCAAGCATTACCATTTATGAACATGCATACAGTTAAGGCTACTTTATTTTATCCTTACGGTGCGTTTGTGTATAAATTGGAACACCAAGATAAAATGATAGTTTCTTTTGACTAAACTGTTGCTTGGTGGATGCAGTCTGCGACCTCTTTCCCGGCACCGTATGTGGAGATCCGCGTTTCACTGGAGGCGACGGAAACATTTTCTACTTCCATGGGCACAAGGATGGCGATTTTTGTCTCATTTCTGACCCCAACCTACACATCAACGCACACTTCATCGGGAAACACAATCCTTCCCTCAACCGTGACTTCACCTGGGTCCAGGCCCTTGGTATACTATTTGGTAACAACCACAGCCTTTATGTTGGTGTAGAGAAGACAGTGACATGGAATGACGAGTCCGACCGTCTTGTCATCACCTTTGATGGCGAGCCTATTGACATACCTACAGATGTGAATGCCAGATGGGTGTCTAGCTCAGCACCTGCTTTGTCGGTCATACGAACTACCGTTGTCAACGGAGTGTTATTAGAACTAGATGGTGTTTTCACCATCATGGCCAATGCAGTTCCAATCACCGAAGAAGAGTCGAGGATCCACAACTATGGGGTGGGGTCTGACGACAGCCTGGCTCACCTCGACCTGTCATTCAAGTTCCACTCACTCAGTGATTCCGTTGATGGTGTGCTCGGCCAGACGTACAGTCCAGACTATGTTAACAAGTTGGATGTCAGCAAGACGATGCCGGTGATGGGCGGTGCACCGAAATTCGTTTCTTCTGGTATCTTCTCCACTGACTGTAAGGCTACCCAATTTGGGAGCAGTGGCAAGCCAGATATTGCCATGGTTACTGGTGCAGCTTTTTGAGGTTATGCATGGCTATTAGTTTATAATAATTGTCTTGCCTTAATAGAGAGGTCGAATTAACTGGTTGTAAGCGTGGGGAACCCTGAAAATTCCATTACTTTAATAAAGATCTCCAAATAAGTGAGATCATAATTAAATTGAACAATTAAGTGTATGCTTAAACTTATAATGGTATTTTTTCGTAAAATATTTTGTTATTTTTATTTTTTTCAAAATTTATTTTTACTTTTCCCCTCTTCTTCTTTTGCACTTCTGCCCTGACTATCCCAAAATTTGTTCTCCGAGAATCCGAAGAGTTTCCGGTTCAACTGCTGCCAAATTTTTTTATTATTGAAAATTAAATAAATTATTTTTAAACATAAAGAATATTTGGAAATCTCGAAAAATAGAAAAAATCGGTGTTGAAACACCATCCAGAAAAAAGCAAAATGAACGGTATTGCAAATACCGTCTATTTGATTTTTGATTTGAATATGAATTATTTTTATAACTAATCTGAAAAAGTAAAAAATAACATCTATGACTATGAACTCAAATCTTTGACGATAATGACCCTATTTTATTTTATTTTATTATTTATGTTCAGACATGTTATTTAGATCAATGCATTCGGATCGATGACACTTAAAAATTCAAACAGAACAAAAATAAATTCTAAGTAGCTCTGAACACATGCATCTAGATGTTAACATGCGAACATGAACGTTTAAAATAGAGTCATTATTGTCAAAGATTTGAATCCAGAGTTATAAATATTATTCTTTATTTTTTCAAGTCAGTTATAAAAATAATTCAACTTTTGTACGTGAATGTTTTATTATTAAAAATATTAATATTTTAATTCATGAGTTGAGTTGTATTTAGGTAAGTTTTTGTAACAACTTCAGTTGTGTTCGTCGGGATCGTAATAAAGTTTTTTTATCATCGCAAGTCATCGAGTTATAGATATCTGAGTCTACTTTCACCGTATCGAGTCTGATTTGCGATCAGAGAAACGAGCGATTCAAAATTGAATCTGATGCTTAGATAGATGGATGTATGGTTTAAAGTTTAGATCAAAACACCTAGCTTTTCGTTCTTCAATGAAAAAACTAATTTATTTGTTGGCTAACCAATGCAAGATATAAATACATTATTTAAAATACAAAATATTTGTTGTTTGTCAGTGTTATAAAAGACGGTCTGTGCGGCCGCATGTGCGGCCGCATGTGCGCCCGCTTAAGCGCGTGCGGATCGTTACGCGCGTTTAAATCAATAAGCGCTATCAATATGCGGAGGCTCCATCAATCCGCAGCGGAGCAATGGACAACGAGTATATATTTTTTTTTAAAGCATTGACAAAAGTACTTTTCCACTTTCTCCATACCGCTTGCTTTCTGTCGTAAACTTCAATTATTTTATTTATTTATTCTTTTTTTGTTTGAAAAAGAGGCCTGTACGCTATAATTAAATTAAATAAAATGTTAAGGTTCATTAAGTGGCTCACTAAAAACCCAAGAAGCCAGTTTTTAAATGCGGATCGGATACCATTCATCTTCTGTTAATTATTTTATTAATTAATGTTTATCATTTTAATTTTTTAGTTATACATTTTTGTTGTAGTGATTGCAGTACCAATTAAAATGAAAGTGCATATCTAATATTTCAATTTTTGTTGTATAAGATAACTAAAGTTCTTTTAATATATTTTTATTTGTAGTTTTCATTCTAATTTGTATGAAATACATATTAAAACTGTAAATTCGACCGCATATATAAAACTCCATAGAAATCCGCATATACGGCCTCATTACGCATATGCGGTATGCGGTGTCCTTCAGCATGCATATTCTAATCCGCATTTTACAACATTGGTTGTTTCTATTCATTTAGTGTGACCTTACAAAGAATCTATTTCATCTTGAGATTTAATATAAAATATTTTATATTATTAACTATAAGAGGTTCTATCATTACATTATAGTCACTCAAACAACATAGTAATTATTTTCTTCATCCACTTAATTTGTGTATGTTCATGTCGCATGATATTATGAATAATATACAAAATAGGATCGTGCCATTTTTACATTATATTATTTTCTTGGTCTCTCAAGTTAATTATAATTATAACTACATAAGTTATATTGCATGCAATATAATTCTACTTTATCAAAGAGCCCAGTAATATCATAACTCAATTAATTGAGGGACAATGATAATATTGATACATAAATTTCTCTCACACAAGTCATAAATAATGAATTATTATTGTATTCCTATCATTAAATAGTTTTTAAATAATAATCACATTATATACTTTTCATGAGAAAAATCTATACATCTCATATCTAAGATTCAAAAGACACTATGAAAACGTTAATGACACAAACACAATCCATATAATGCTCTATCTAATTATGTCATGTTTAATATATAATACACATTTTATATATTCATGTTATTAAACGATAATTACTTATCAACATTTATAGAAATACAATGTATTTTAATTGACATTACAATCTTATACGATAAATAATGTTCCTCCTTAATTACCATGATTGTGAATGTATTAAGATTACATGTTTTCATCTTAAGAGTTTTATAGTTCAAGACAAAGCATATCTTCTTGAACACTTCTAAAGATATAAGATATTAATCTCAAGGAACAAAATATATGATAACATTTTAAATCATTAACATTACATAAATTCATATAAAAAGATAGCTTTCAAAACACACATCCTTCACAAACACAAATCTAACTTCTGAGAGTCGGTTATTAGTCTCAATAGCACTATTCAGAGTCTGAAGAATGAGAAGAAGGGATGATTCAATCAAGTGACAGGGTTGTATCTATTTTACTTATATTTTATTATTATGTTCTTGTTGGTCTTTAATCTTGGTCATGTTTGGCCAAGTTTTTTTTTTAGTTTTCTAAGATTGTTAACTTGAATCTTTGGTAATGTTTGTTTAAGTATCAATCAAGTTGTTTCATGTTTGACTTCTGAATTGCTCTTTGATTTTAATTATTGTTTTATTAGCAACTATTGAATCTGAATTTGAATGTAACAATTAGATGTGACATCAAAGAAGTTGATCTAATCAATTGCTATGTACTTAATCATGACGTTGTTGATTACGGGTCCTTTGTGTATTGATTTAGAGCAGTTGAATCCAATAAGTCTGGATTAGTATAATTTTAATTCCTATCAAGTGGAATTATATTACTCTAGATATGTTTATGTCATAGGGATATGTATATTGGTTTTTGGAAGAAGTGCACCTTCTTTATTCCAAACACAAACAACCCTTTACTTAACAAACAAACAAGTAGTGGATAGTAATCCTAGAAAAAATTAATTTTTAATATTATATGTGATCTATTTTGCAATCTCTTAAAGTTGCGAAAATTTATTTTAATTACAAAAAGCACCAACCCAAACTAAACAACTTTCTCTAAATTTTTTGTAGTTTAAATCAAGCAGTTTACATCTGAGAATTGAATCAATTTGTACCTTTATTTGACCTCGAAAACTACTCAACGGTAGTTGTATTCTTGCAACTATAAAAGGAGTGGAAATTAGGGTACTATATTTATTTCTTGTGACAGCATAACCCCATCACGTCACAACATGGTCAATTGTGCTTTCACCCAATTGGCTCTCATAGAATCTTTAGGTGTCCTTGATTGTACCTTTGATGAGCTTAGCATATTTGTCAGGGATATAAAAGCTTCTACAACCATTAGAGGCTAGGCCTGTCAAACGTCTATAACGATCACGAAATCAATCACTTTCGTTAATTGTTTCTTTTAAACCACGATTAAGAAATTCTCTTGCGTTAATTGTTTTGTTGATTTGACGAAAAAAATCTTTGCGTTGATTGTTTTGTTATACCTAAACGATCAAAACGGTTTCAACGATTAGAAAATTTTGATCGTTTAAACAGTTAATTCCAAACTTGAATAAGTCATGAGAAAGTTAAGAAAATATAGAGATTGACACATCTCAAACATACAAATTAAAACCACTTTTCTTTTTGCATCTCACAAGACATCCATATCTCATATAGTAAAATACACTAATTTCACATAAATCAGATATTACAGACATTAAATTTCAAATTTCAGCTAATATGGAACAATCATGATTACACCACATCAAAAAAAGAAGAAACATTGTGTAAAGAAATCAAAATCTCATCATAAAGAAAATATAGAAACAAACAAGCATGTTAAACAAGAGTAAAAATTCAGATCATCAGACTATCGAGGATTTCGAGGTTACCAGATCAAAAAGGGCCAAGTTTTTAATTCATGCAAAACTGTTAAAGAGAGATAAGTTGGGTCGAGAACCACCTTCGCCTTGCCCTAGTTTCGTCCATTTGTTCTCTGTCTCTCATGCGCTAAAAACCTAGACAAAAGAATCAAAACTTGTAAGAGCACAAAAATTATGAAAGAAGAAGAAGAGGAACAAGGGAGGAGGTCGTGGCATGAAATCAAAGAGACAAAACCATTTCGCCTTCTTTTTTGCTTTCTGATTTCGTTCATGGCTTGTTGTTGCCTTGATTCTAAACCTTTACTGGTAAACCTAAAATCCTAAATCGTCATTTTACCATTTGCGCTTTACTGGTAAATCTGAAACCCTAGATCGTCTTTTTTATTTATTGTGAAACCATTCCACCTCCACCGCCTCTCCGACAGTCGTCTCCCTCCTTCGTTCTTCTTCTCCTCTTTATTTTTATTTTCAAAAGGATTTGCTTGTTAGAGGGAGAGAGATGTGCATGGTGCGGCTTGCGAGTTTTGAGGCCTCGCAAAGAAATCGAATGAGCTGCGGAGGGATGAAGTTAGGTTTTGTCGCCACTCCCTCTTTTTCTTCCTAGATGATACCTTCTGTAATGAAAGAAATTTCAGACCTGTAGAATACACAACGAAAAAATGAAAAAAATGATCACGATACTGGTACATTTCGTTTGTCGTGTCGTTAAATCAATGAAATGGATTTAGGTTGCGTTGACCGTTCTGTCTATTGACGAAACAAGATTCACCCTTTCGTGATCGTTCCGTTCCGGACGAAACGAAACGGTCAAATGGTCGAAAGTGCTTGCGTTGACAGGCCTATTAGAGGCTGATGTTGACATCTCCCTCGCTATTTCATGCTTCATTCGAACCATCAAAATGGGCCTTTGCATTTGGGCTCTTCCCTGGCCTGAATTAAGTTTTAAACATCTTCAATTAGAAGTTGCAAGGCTTTAGAACATCTTCAAGTAATATGAACTTAACCTCATTGACCCATTTCAATCCTCACTTTTGCCTCGAATGTGTTGAGAGTGAACTTAATTACAATTGATTTCAAACCAACGTATGTCGTGGCACTTCAGAGAGGCTATATATATGCTTAGATCATCAATTAATTTCAATCAAAATCTTCCAGCTTTTCACTTGAAGTTTCATTCTTATTTTTTAACTTTCAGATTCATCGATGATTATCACTGTATTCTCCTCACTCTCATCTTTTGATCGATATTTTACTTGCATTTTAACTCTAAAAAAAATAGGAAGTTCAAGAACAATAGGAGTCATCTAGTTTCGAAGTTGAGAAGGACTTCATCGAGGAGAAGAAGGAGAAGGACATGTGTCAACAGTTGATAGTTTGTGTTTTTTATTTTCTCTCCCATTTTCTTTAATTGGTTCAAGTGTTTAAAAGCTCGGGCAGGGAGCTTTGGATGCTGATGAGACACTGACAAGGTCAAGTTTTAGAACTCGGGCAGTGCTTAGGAGTCTGATTAGGTGAGTGACCCACATATTAGATTTAGTGAGAGACAAAGAACCGACCCTTTTTGTCTTATATTTGGGTGAGCATGGTTCATGTGAGCCAAGAGGATGACAACTTCTAGGAACCCAATAGTGCTAGTGAGACCAAGCTCATTCAAAGCCTAGAACTTGAATATTGATTCAAATTTAAATTTAATTCATTCAGATCGGTTTTAAATTATTTGGAGGCTCAGATGATCAAATGTTCAACTGAATATAGGCAAAAAAATCACAAATTTTATGTAAAATTTATTGACATATAATTTGGTCGTTTTTTTAGCTTTGATCATTGAATAAATTAAAAATGAGTTATGTAATTATTTAATAATATGACAATAATATTAATTGCACATATTATGCTTCAAATAAATTTTCCAATCAAATAAACATTTTGTAAAATTCCTTGAAAATATTTTATGTGCCCTCAATTGCATCTTTTTGGCTTTTGATGAGATTGTGGCTAATTTTG
This sequence comes from Eleocharis quinqueflora, assembly GCA_964058865.1. Taxonomy (NCBI): domain Eukaryota; kingdom Viridiplantae; phylum Streptophyta; class Magnoliopsida; order Poales; family Cyperaceae; genus Eleocharis; species Eleocharis quinqueflora. The sequence continues at coordinate 11,503 of CAXKVX010002409.1, forward strand.
CACTTAGCTATCTGATATTTTGAAAATCAAGCCAATTATGTATTTCTATGCTCTTACTTGCATGTCTTATATTTTTTTTGTCTTGCATTATTTTTTTATATATTTAAGGCTGATAATTAATCGACACTGTTATAAATGCCAATAATAAGCACAATTACGTATCTGTTCTTTGCTTTCAGTTCTTGGCCGACGGGTCGGGTATGGCGGGTTTGGGGGGCGATTCCACGGGTCGGGTATGGCGGGTCCACGAGTCGGACACGGGGCGAGTCTTGGGGCGGGTCGGGCACGGGGTCCGGGTGGGCACATGTCTGGGGATTTTGGGTCTACCCGACCCGTGCTAGATCCATGGATCCGCGAACCACGGGTCGGGGCGGATCTGGGCCACGAGGCTGTCGGGCACGGGCGGATTCGCAGGCGGGTAGACCCGGGCGGGTTTTTTTAGATCTCTAAGTCAGGTTTCGGGCCATTCGGTCATTTTGGGTTTCAAGTCATGTCGGATCAGGTCGGTTTGAGTATCGGGTCATCTGGTGTCGGGTCATTTCGAGTTTCGAGTCACGTCGGGCCAGGTCAGGTCGATTATCGGTACATGTGATGTCGGGTAATTTCGGATTTCGGGTCAATGTCGTGCCAAGTCGGATTGAGTATCGGGTCATCTGATGTCGGGTCATTTTGAGTTCGATTCATTATCATGTCAGGTCGGGTCAGGTATCAGATCATATAATTGTCAGGTCATTTTTTAGTTTCGAATCATATCGAGCTAATCCAGGTCGGGCGAATTTGTCGGGTCGAGTCGGATTCAGACACCTTTACTTTCATCGCGTTTTTGGAAAGCTTGATAGCACAATTATATAAATATATATATATATAGAGAGAGAGAGAGAGAGTTAGGATACGGTACTTACATAAACACCAAGATCCACCGTACTTACGATCATATCTCGAATTTCAAAATGCAAATGACCGATCTGAACCGTTGAAAATGTTGTCCATACTAAAATCTAATTGAAAACCGATTTTTATTTGTTAGATTTTTTACTATTTTATCGGATAGATAGAAAATTAATTAAATTTGAGCTATGTATATCGTCAGATTACTCAATTTTCTACTCATCTGATAAAATATTAAAAAAGTTGCAAAAAATAATTTTTTGTTTCCAAATAGATTTTGGTATAGACAACATTTTCAACGATTCAGATCGTCCATTTGCATTTTGAAACCCGAGATATGATCATAAATACGATAGAACATAGTGCTTATGTAAGTAACATAACATAACTATATATATAGAGAGAGAGATAAATGTTATTATGCTTTGCAAAACATGTGACGTGCGTGGTTAAAAAAGTATCACTACAAGTCCAAAATCAGTAGCATGCATTTTTTATAGAAATTACTTTCCTTTAAAAACTCAATTATTTTACTTTCTTTTTTTTCGAAAGAAGTTGGAAACACGTTTTCATTCTCTTTGTAAACAATAAAAATACTCAAGACATGTTATTATATGAAACGTGCGTGGTTAAAAAAATATCGCTACAAGTCAAAATCTGTAGCATGCATATTTTTATAGAAATTATTTTTCTTTAAAAGTAATTATTTTACTTTCTTTTTTATTCGAAAAAGTAGGAATCACGTTCCCAGTTTCCTTCAAAAATCAGATTGCGACGTAGTGTACAATGCCGTTTCCCGGCATACGAAGGATATTAATTATATATGATAGCTTTCTCTCTTTTCTTTTTCTTTTTTTTTGAGATGTCTGAATCAAACCTATTCAAATTTATATGATAACTTTCTCTCTTTATTCGAGTTTTTAATTCATAACCTCTCAATTATATTGTACGTGGAATCACACTTTCTGATTGCCAATATTAAAATTTGAGAGCTTCCATCCTCATCTTTTCTTCAAAAAAAAAAAAAAAAACTAGTTGTTGATAAGCTGCCTCTTATGCGCGTTGTTCCTTCGTCTTTTTTTTTTTTTTTGAGAGAGAGTAGACCTCCGATTTATATTAAATCATTTGTTGTAAGTACGTACAAGAAGATGAGAAAAAAGAAGAAGAAAAAAAGAGCAGGTGAGTGCGAGGAAAATACATGGGAGAACAAAGAAAATAAAAAATAGAGAAAATCTTATGGAGTAACAAGATATCCATCAAGTCATTTTTTTTTATTTTGGTAATTATGAAAATAATAGTGATAAAAGTAGCTAATGGATACGGATTTTTCGATCGAATTATCATAACGGTAGATTTTCTATCGTGCGGCAGCTTTTTTTGTCGCACGTATCGTGCTCCAATTCATTTTCTCAGCTACAATTCAACTTTAAAAAATATTTCATGTTATAACTATGTATAAAAAATATTTTCGGTCATGACTATGCAGAGAAAAATATTTCAACCATGACCATAAGTTTTTTAATTAATTAATTTAATTTAATACAAATTTGTCATTGCATTAAGAAAATGTTACGCATTGATGCATCAATTTGTCTCAAGCATGAATTATATTAATTAATTTATTTATTAATGCATTAAGAAATACGTTTAATGGTTATAGTCGAAATTATTTTACTACATATGGTCACTATCGTAAATATTTTTATAAATGGTCATAGTTGTAGTATATTGTAAGAAAAGACATTTGTTTTCTCACCCGATAGAAATTCTATCATGCGTACATTTTTAAAAAAATATCGCACGGCTGCAGTTCATATTTCTAATTTTTTTTTTTTCGGAGGAGAATATTGTGTTATCTGCCAGAGTATTACTTTTTTGAAGTTTATTTTTTGTTTCTTAGACATTTATTTTATTATATAATAAGATTATTAATAAAAAAAAATCGGGGGTAAACAAATCACGCGGGTGGCGAAACCACCTACCTCGCAAACAACTGTTGCTAAGTGGAGTCTTAACATTAATTATTAACACTTATTATGAATTATGAAATACTCAACTACCGATTCGATCCGAACCGTTGAACATGATCTACATATTGAAATCTACTTGGAGATTGAAATTTACATTTTTTGAAATTTTTTGCTATTTTTAAACAGATAAAAAATTTGCTAATTAAACGGTTTCTGGACCAACAAAAGTTGTAATTTTCCTACCTCTCTAAAAAATAGCAAAAAAATTTTAAAAAAATGTAAAATTCAATCTCCAAGTAGATTTCAATATGTAGATAATTTTCAACGATACGGATCGGTCGTTGGAATTTTTAAATTTGAGATACGATGTGAAGCATTAGAGGTTTTGATGCTTCATGAAACACCTAGCATTTCTCTCTCTCTCTCTCTCTCTCTATATATATATATATATATATATATATATATATATGTATGTGTGGTTTCTACAATTTGTAATATATTTTGTCTCTCCAAGAAAAGAGGATCACTTGACGGAATCCCTATATATCATCCTCCGTTTTTGTTTTCTCTTTATTTGTTGGTTTTAAGTCCAGACACGCTAATATGAGATTTCTCTTTATAATTACCACAACAATGTATCAGAAATTCAATATATTATATATACATACATGTAGACCAAAGCCTCATGTGTTGTTATTATTATGCCAACATGATTAATTACATCATTATTTAAATGAGAGCCACTCAATCCTTTTAACTTTATATATAATTGAATGGATCATAGTGGGTCATCATCACAATAAATACATAATAGGCATGTAATCATGTGTAGATATCTATTCAGCAACATATATAACTGTCAAATAGTTATTAGCTGTTGTAAATTAATTAATCACTCCAAGTAAGAAAATATTTTCTGCGTTTGTATTTTGTTGCATTAACTTTCTCTTTACAGTTGTTTTCTCTATTGGCGACTTATTTAATTACATAAAAATGATCAAGATCACCTAATTAAAATTCCCAAATCATCTTAGCCTGATAATTGCTGGTATACCTCCTTTGAAAGATGCTGTTAACCCTGGTGCAAACCGAGGCAAATTCCCATCTTGTAATACAACTTCCACATCAAAATCACGCAAAACCGATACGATCACGGCTTTCATTTCCATCAAGGCAAGCTCCCTTCCGAGACAAACCCGAAACCCCGCTTGAAACACGGGGTATTTAAACGGGCTCTCAGGCGTGAAAGCACCATCCTTGCCAAGCCATCTCTCGGGCCTGAACTCGTTGCAATCGGATCCCCACACACTCTTCATCCGTGCCATGGCATATGAATGGTAGGTAACTCTAGTGCCTTTAGTTATTTCCATCCCATCGGGTAGTATATCATCTCCAGCAGCGAATTTGGAGTCGAACGGAACAGGTGGGAAGAGTCGCATGCTCTCGTGCAAGGCCGCATGAACGTAATGCATGGACTTGATGTCGTCATGGGTCATTTTGTAGTCGGTTTTCCCTTTTGTGACATGGGAAATCTCTTCCCTTATAGCATGTAGCACTGAAGGGCTGTTCGACACCATGAGGAAGAAGGCTGCAAGACCTGATGCAACTGTATCTCTTCCCGCCAATAGGAAGCTTACGACCACATCGCGAAGGTATACATCATCTGTTTCCTCTCCATTAGAGGTTTGCATGAAACGAGAAAGAAGGTCATGATTGTTTTCTGAATACAATTTTCGGCGATTACTTATGACTGCAGTTGCAAGGTCATTGACCAATGCAATAGCTTGTTTGAGCTCCTTTTCAGAACCGATGTTGAGAAACCGCTTCAATTTCCATACAAATGGAATCGGCATGGTTGCCCTCATTGCAGAGAGCTTTGAAGCACTGTCAAATGCAGCCACATAAGCTGACAAGGGCAGTGGAAGCTCCAGTTCTTCAGGATCGAGCCCGAAAGAAATCTTGCATATTGCACTGAAAGCAAACTTGCCGAAAACCTCTTGCAAATCGACCGAGCCTTCCGTCGAAGATAATAGAGGTACTAGCCGGGTTTTGATCTCTTTGGTGAGTACATCAAAAGCATGCTTTCTAACAGATGCTCCACCAAGCGCCATGCTAGCAGCCTTGCGCTGGGTATGCCAAACATGACCGTCAGCCGTGAAAATTCCGTTGCCGAGTAAATCCCCAAGTATCGCCGAAAACTGCTTTCCTTTGGGGTAATTGTGGAAGTTTGCCTTCAGCATATGCTCCACATTAGCCGGGTTAGCTGTAACCACATTGTTCAGTGCATGAATATGGATGGTACCGGTCGGGGAGTTGCGGAGAAGGTGAGCGTTCCAGTCTGCTAGATTCGGGAACTGGGTCATCCATGATCCGGTCAGATAAGCTCTGCACACTTCACAGTCGCAGTAGTGGTGGCGCGAGATAGACAATACTTTTATGAGTATAGCGGATACTATAAATAGGAAGGTAAAGGAGAAGAAGAGAAGAGCAAAGATCGATTGAAGTGCTTGCAACTCCATTATAATTTCCCTGATCTAGCTTCTTTGTCTTAACTGAGAATTGAGGATAGATCGATATACTACTAGAGAGGGGGTTGAATGAGTAAACTAATTAAGAAGTTAAGGATAAATGAGGCATGGGGTGCTGAATGAATCGCATATATATAATAATATAAAGAGCACGTTGGAGAGATACAAGTACGTGGAAACAGCTAATTATTTGTAGAGATTGGAAAACAAACAGCTAAGGTTAAGGCTTTAAAGGAGGTGATAGAGAAAGGAAGGCAAGTGGGTGTTTTTTTAAGCAACAAATTAAACAAGTGGTGTTCAACTCTTCGTTGTCTCATTCAAAATCAAAAGTTCAATAAGGGGATGCCGACTTAATTGGTATATTATACAAAGCCGGACTCTACGAGGGAAGGTTTATTTTATCTCACGGGTATCTCGTGCGCAAATTGATTTTGTGGGATCTCGTGGCAATAGAAACAATGATACAAAAAAATTTGTGTGTGGTTGTCATGTGACCAACGGAGCAAAGTATGACATACTTTTCAGTTGTACTGATCTAGTGGGCTATCAGACTTTTCAAAATTATGTCTGCGTGTCTAAAGATGACATGAAACGACACGACGCGATAAGAAAACGCAGAGGCGGATGCAGTAAGCTCTAGGGTGGGGCAAGTGTTCCACTCTGGAAAAAAAATTACAAAATAATTTAATATATTTGTGCGATTTGTCAATTTTTTGTGTGAAATAACCATGTATATTTGAAAATCTGTGTTATTTTTTCCTCCCCTGGAAAAAATTTATAAATCTTGCCCTCCCCTAACGAAAATCCTGGATCCGCCCCTGAGGAAACGGCACGGTTAAGACACAGCACGGTACTATTTACGTGCCGTGTCTTAAGTGTGTCGTGCTTAGGTTTCCTACTGTAGGGAACGGCACGAAACGTTTACGAAGAAAGGCACGACACGACACAACACGAAAACACGACACGGCACGACACGACAACACGTCTAGACACGACACATTTAGGTACGACATGGGTAGACTCGTCCAAAAAAATGTATTAGAGATCCAAAAAATAATTGTCTATAAAATTTAAAGATTTTTCTAGATTTTTATGTTCTTGTAATTTTTTTTTCTATTTTTTAGTTTTTTTATTATTTTTGGCAAGGTTAACACGAATAAGTCAAGTCGTGCCGAAGCAACACGGCACGATTAGACACGATACGGTTAAGATACGACACGTTTAGGCATGGCACGGTTAAGACACGGCACTTTTAGGCACGACATGCCTAAATGTGCCGTGTCTTAACCGTTCTGTTCCGATTCCTTTAAATTTTTGGTACGACACGAAACGACACGATATATAATAAAATACTAACTATGTCGTGTCGTTTCGTGCCGTGTTTAAAACGAAACGGCACGAATTTAGAACGCTAGTGGCTAGTGCTTGAAATAAATGAACCCATATGTTTCTCTGTTGTAACAATAGTGTACTATTTGTACTTCAAAAGTACGTAAGAAGTTATTCTATTGTAGGTAAGAAACATGTGAAAAAAATTGAGTATATTTTGAAAGAAGTTTTGTGGTGCAACTCATGCCTCAATTTTGATAAGTGAAGTAAAATTAAAGCGAACTAAAAGTTAATTCATTCAATTTGAATTTAATGCATTAGTATTTCCTTTTGATCAGGTCTCCTATAAACAGAAGTGATACAATTTTATATGGTTTTGAGGTTTTGATGGAACAATATTCCAACTATGCCTAGGCTGTAGGGAAGCCAATTTTCTGTTGCGCAGCAGAGACGAACAGCTCAAATTTCATGCGTTGTAGTCCAAATATGATTCGGGAGGTATTATATTATGAAGCTTAGTTCGTACGAATGTTGATGCAAATTAAATACTTAAATTTAACGTGCAGTACACAATATTTTTGTTGTGCGGAAAAAGTTATTTTTTCAGGCTGTATGGCCTAGTGAAATAAACAAATAACAACCGATGATTGTGGATCAATCTTTCAGCGAATATCTCAATATAAAATTCATATTGACCATCTCGATTCTATGTCGATTGGCTTGTCGAATCAAGGTAAGCTACTATCAATACTATAAATAAATTTTCATCAGTGTCCGCGTGTCCTTTCTCCTTGACACGCGGACACGACATCAATGTTGAAAGGCAATTCAATTAAACTTGGTTTGTGTGTGTAACTGTGTAAGTGTGTATCAATACTAAAAATTAATGGATATATTGAAAACCACTTTATGCATTAAACAACTTTGTGCTACAAATTCGCTGCACTGGATGCCCTCAAGTGCTTGACAAGTTCCTTGAAGATGATTTGCCAGATCTCTTTTACCTCAAAAAGGGCACCCCTGACGAACAACAAATAAAGCGGGCCTGTTTTTGTGAGTTGAATTTCAAATTTGTGCTACAAAACGTTTTTCCGTTTCGTTTCGTGACAAATAAAATGATTACGATAAAAAAATTTATTTAAATAACGAAACGGTTAACGAAAACATATTGTTTCGTGATCGTTTGTTTCATAGTTTCGTTGTGACTGTGTATTGTTAGAATTGTTTTGATTTCAGAGAAAAACACTATGCTGAGAGAAGATGATGAGATATGAGATGAATGATTGCTCGAATGAGGAGATTGAAGATTTGATTCGATGAATGGTTATAATCGTTCACCATCAGTTCATGGTTTATTTTAGTGTGATGAGAGAGGAGATGGATGAAGAGCGAAGAGAATGAATTTGATCGTTCTATTTCGTTTCGGTCGTTTTGATTGTTTTCTTTAACGAAATAAAATTTCTTAATCGTTCATTAAACAAAACGGTTAACAAAACTACCCTATTTCGTGATCGTTACGCACGTTAGACAGGTCAAGGATCCGCAGTATTTCTCCGGGGTTGTCGCCAGAATAATAGGCGACTACTGAAGAAGTTGTAGGACTCGGGTCAATCAATTTTCATGCAATCTCTCCATATACTATATTAGTGCTGCAATTTTCATGTCAAATTACAATAACATTTGCAACAAAAGTACATTTGTGGGCAGTAATGAAATAGAAGATGTCGATGATCTTGAATGTCAATCAATTAGAAGAGATTTTGAATATGATCCAATCGAAGAGGAACCCAAGGAAGAAACGATGGAGAATCCAATTGAGAAGGAAACAGTGGAAGAACCAATTGAGGAAAGACCAGTTGAAAAGCTAGATACAAATAAGTTAAAACAAAATGTGTATTAAAAAATTAAAATTATCAATTATTAATTATTAGATCTTTCAAAGTATGTGATTTCAATTATTTTTTATATGATGGTCCGAATAGAAAATACAATTATTTTTTATTTGATGGCGCAAGACAATGAAACAAGAAAAATGATAAATATGTTTATTTATAATTATTTGTCAAAATAAATATGACATTTTAAATACAATTATTTTGCACTTGCATATGGTTTAAAGAATAAAATAATAATATCTAAAAATATTTTTCTATTTCTTAAAATGTAATGTTTTATTATTATAATTTATTTCTTATTTTATTTGTTACAAAATATTGTAATCTGTATTTTTTTAATGATATCTTAAGAAAAAAAATTTAATATATTTTTTTAATTTTTCAAGACGCGGCAAAGCCGCGAGCCGTTACCTAGTATACATAATGAACCTTTTACTGAAAAGAATTGTTCGTTGAAACCATGGAAGATACCAAAATTTAATGTAGATGTACGATTACAAGCTGGGTCCAATAAGAACTCACTTCCTGATCACCAAATAACCAATGATCACGAGTCTAACATGCCAATTGCAGTTTGGAGAACACATATATAATTCTTGACAGTATCTAATTTCCCACACAGTGCAGAGACTGGAGTCCTAAAGAAACCCGCCCGGGTCTATCCGTCCGTGAATCCGTCTATGTCCGATTCGTGTCCGATCCGTGCCCGACCCGTCTCGTGGTTCAGATCCGACTCGACCCGTGGTTGACGAATCTACGGATCTAGCACGGATCGGGTAGGCCCAAAATCCCCAGACCCGTGCCCACTCGTGCTCACCCGGACGGTCGGACCCGTGCCCAACCCGTGGAACCGTGCAGAAATTCAAAAAAATTAAAAAAAATCGAAAAAATATATATATTAAAATAATGTGCAGTTTTAAATTCAAAAATTCGAAAAAAATACAAAAAAATTCAAAAAATTTCGAAAATATATATATATTAAAATAATGTGCAATTTTAAATTCGAAAATTCGAAAAAAGTACAAAAAAAATTGAAAAAAATGGACGGATCCAAACCCGACCCGCCCCGACCTGTGCCCGACCCGCCTGGACCCGACCCGCTCGGGTTTATCACGGGTCGGGTTGGGAGTTTTGGGTTCGGACCTGTGGAGACCTGCCCGATTGGACCCGTGGATCCGTCGTACCCGTGGATCCGTGGATCCGGACGGGTCGGATCCACGGGTACCCGACCCGACCCGTCTGGAGAACACTAGCAGAGCCTATATGGTAGAATTTTTTGTTGTGATTATGAAAATGGTACTGATAAAAGTAATCAAGGAGTTCGCGTATTTCGATCGAATGATCAGAACGGTAGATTTTCTACAGTGCGGCAATTTTTTTTTCGCTGCACGATACATTTCAAACGTACGACATTTTTTTAAAACTAATGCACGTGAACTTCTATCGTGCAGAGCCAAAAATTTGTGTTCTGAAAAGTATTTACAAGTCTAACCATGTATAAAAAATTATTTACAATAGTGACCAAAAATAAGCTAAAGTTTATGTACATTTAATTATGATTTTGACCAAAAGTTATTTAAATTATACCCACTCTGATTGATAATACGAAAAGAAATGAATATATACTTCAGATGGTACGGACTGAAAACAAAAAGACAAAATTATAATTAAATGATCAGAATTTTTTGCTATTAATGGTCAAAATTGTAATTATTTTTGTATGTATAGCCAACATTTTAAATAAATTTTCAAACCAAAAACAACTAAGGCCGCACGGTAGAAATTCTATCGTGCGGCAAAAAAGAATACCAGCTGCACGGTAGAAAATCTACCGTTCTGATCATTTGATCAAAAAACTTGATCATTTTGACTACTTTTATCAGTACTATTTTCATAATTACCAAAAAAAACTGCCTTTATGTTGTATATATGAGTATGGTTTATTTTAAAATCTTGACAATAATTCTAAAAAATAATAATAAATAAAATTGAAAAAAAAATTATAGACATTTTTTGACAATATATGACCTGATGTCCTTCTAAAAGAAATTATAGACATTTTTTTGTTTTCGAGTTCTAAACATTTTTTTAATTATTAAAATTTTAAACTGTTTACCTTATAGAAATATGTTATCATTAATATCCTAATGTACAATTAATTCATTTTTACTATAAGACCGGCAATATGGGAAGTTCTTGGGATATACCAATGTCGGCCGTGTCACAACTCACGATGTAATTCCCATAAGGCCATAAGGGAAAATATATAATGTCCTTTGTTTTGTACTCTACAGTGTTTCCACCATCTGTGCTGATTGATCCCACTCACGTGGTGGACCTCACTGTCATAGGTGGAGGGACAAAACAAAAGACACTATAGCAAGATCCTTCCCATAAAGGCATGATGCATGCATCCGGAGGAATGGCTTGTTGCAACTGAATAATATGTTGTGTATGGTATGGATCATGCATGGATGCAACTGAATAATAATAATAATAATAATAATAATAATAATAATAATAATAATAATAATAATAATAATAATAATAGCGTTAATAATAAGAGCAAGACTAAAATAATATGCATAGGACATCATATACCGTCTTATGCATATATATAGCTCAATAAATTGAGATTTAAGTTGCTCAATAAATTTCTCATATCAAAATATTTTAGGAATTAAATTTCGTGATTTTTTAAATAATTTTTTTACTGTTTTAAAGAAAAATATTATTTTCTGGATTGTAGTGCGGAAAAATATTTAAAAAAATAGAAACAAAGATCTAAAAATCACAAAATTTTAATTTCCTAAAGTATTTTGATATGAAGAACCTATTGTGCTAAAATACTTTATAAATCACAAACATGCATATACTTTAGACTCGTATCTCGAGATATAAAGTGCAAACAACCAATCAAGACCGTTGAAAATGTTCTCCATACTAACAAAAATTTGGAGACCAGATTTTACATGTTTTTATTTTCTGGATTGTAGTGCGGAAAAATATTTAAAAAAATAGAAACAAAGATCTAAAAATCACAAAATTTTAATTTCCTAAAGTATGGGGTGTCATAAGCATCTTTTTTTTAGCACTGCTCTAATAATAATACTAAAAATAATCGATATTTCACACATTGCTAATTTATTATTCAATCAATACAAAATAACATAATAATCTATTCTAGCGCAATTTCGAACATTTTATTAAATATTTGATAACACACTTTTGTCAAAATAGTTTTTTTAAGAAGAAGAAGTTGTGTCTTTGTCTCAAGTCTAATTTAATTTTTTTATCTAAAATTCTTCAAAACTGCATTTCGAACTTGTGATCTTTCTTTGAAAGAGCGTTGTTCTTAACTACTGTACCAAGAACTTATTCTTTACTGTTGAAATAATGCGTTATTATGCTATAATATGACTTTATGGTGTGTTGCAAGTTCTAACAAATTAATTAGAAGATCAAATGTATCAACTAGAATCGCACTGATAGTGAAACAGATACCATTTACATTGTATGATTTAAAACAATTAATAGCACCAGGGCAAAAAAAAAATCCACTGAAAGAATAAATGATAAAATAATACATTTCTTTATTACAATGTTACACCTAATTAGAGTTCTCAAAATCGTGTCTGCGTGTTTGAAAACGGTACGAAACGGCACGACACAATAAAAACACGACACGGTTAAGACACGGCACGATACTGTTCACGTGTTGTGTCTTAAACGTGTCGTGCTTAGGTTTCATATTGTATGACACGACACGAAAACAAGGCACGGAACGACACGAGAACACGTCTAGACACGGCACATTTAGACACGACACGACGGCACAGCACAGATAGACACAGATAGGCACGGCACGACACGGATAGACACGGATAGGCACGGATAGACACAGAAGTTCAAAATTTTTTTGAGATCTTTTGCATTTATTAATTATTCTATTTTAAACTTTACAAAATTTAAAAAATAAAAATTTAGACACGGAACGTTTAGACATGAGTTACGACATAGTTAAGACACAGTTAAGACACGACACGTTTAGACACGACACGCTTAGAGACAGCACGTTTAGACACGACACGTTTAGACACGACGCGTTTAGAGATGGCACGTTTAGACACGAGACGGTTAAGATATGACATGTTTAGGTACGAAACGATTAAGACACGACACGTTTAGACACGGCATGTCTAAACGTGTCATGTATTAACCGTTCTGTTTCGATCTCTTCCAATTTTTGGCACGGCACGAAACGACACGATAAAAATAATAAAATATTAACTGTGCCGTACCGTTCCGTGCCGTATCAAACCATATTTGAAACGAAACGGCACGAATTTAGAACACTACACCTGATTAGGTGTAGCTTACCTATTTTATTGACGAGCAAATTGCACGTTGTGCGCTCAGCAGTGTTGTCGTTTTAAACTTTTGATTCATCACGAGTTCTCCATTACAGTACCTTTTTCTTTCTTTTGTTTTTCTGTCATTTTCCGAAAACCTACAGAGTTCAGTAAAACAACTATAAAAAATGATACGGTCGAACGGTCAATCAGTCCCATTATATTTGTTTCTGTTTGACATGCTAACCACGCAGCATATATTTAATGATTTTTCAAGTTTTTAAAAAGAACGTTTGTCCTTAGCCTTGACGGTAAAAAATTCAATCTCCAAGATTTTAATATGTAACATTTATTTCTTAAAAAAATGTAAAATTTAATCTCCAAGTAGATTTCAATATGTAGATCATGTTCAACGTTTCGGATCGGTCGTTTGGATTTTCAAATTGGAGATAACGAATGTGAAGCACGAGCAATTTGATGCCCCATGTGGCACCCTAGGCTAGGGTGCTCCATGGAGCACCAAACCGTTAATGCTCCGCATCATATCTCCAATTTGAAAATTCCAACGACCGATCTGAACCGTTGAAAATGATCTACATATTTAAAACTACTTGGAGATTGAATTTTATATTTTTTTTGAATTTTTTTGCTATTTTTTAGAGAGGTATGAAAATCACAACTTTTGTTGGTTTAGAAACCGTTTGATTAGCAACTTCTCTACCTCTTTACAAAAATAGCAAACAATTTCAAAAAAATATAAAATTCAATCTCTAAGTAGATTTTAATATGTAGATCATGTTGAACGGTTTGGCGGTCGTTGTAATTTTTAAATTGGAAATAATTGATGTGGAGCACGAGCGATTTGGTGCTCCATGGAGCACCCTAACATTTCTCTCTCTCTCTCTCTCTCTATATATATATATATATATATATATAAATATGTAGAGTTAGGCTATGGTACTTACATAAGTACAGAGCTTTTACCGTGCTTACGATCATATTTTGGATTTCAAAATGAAAATGAGCAATCCGAACCGTTGAAAATGTTCTTCATGCTAAACTCTAATTGAAAACCAAAATTTTCATTTTTTGGATTTTTTTAGTATTTTATCGGATGGGTAGAAAATTGAGTAATCTGATGATTTACAGACCTCCAATTTAATCAATTTTCTACCCACCCGATAAAATGGTAAAAAAATTTCAAAAAATGCAAAATTTGTTTTTCAAGTAGATTTTAGTATGGACAACATTATCAATGGTTTAGATCGTTCATTTGCATTTTAAAATTCGAGATATGATCGTAAGCACGATAGTGTTTTGTGCTTATGTAAGTACCATAGCCTAACTCTATATATGTATATATATGTATGTATGTATATATATGTATGTATCATCAATTTTTACATACGAACGGTTAAAATTTCGATTTATCATGATCAATTTCTTTATATTAAAATTTTGAGGGATACCAAAATTTTCTATTTTTAGAAAATTTTAAGTACTTTCTAGATTTTTTTAAAATGACCCCCAAAATAGTAATAAAATATTCAATTAATGTTTATTCATAAAATGGGTCACTTTAAAAAATCCAAAACAAGTAATTAAAAAATTCTAAAAATAGAAAAATTTTGTATCCCACAATATTTTGATATAAAGAAATTGTTGAGCTTGATAAATTGAAATTTTAATCGTTCGTACGTAAGATTCAATGATCCAGCACTGATTCTTTGGTGCTTGATCAAGCACCATAGCCCAGTTCTATATATATATATATAGTCTGTGTTATGAGTTCGTTCGTATTAGTATCAAATCAAACTCAAACTTGACACAGTTCATTTTAATGTTGTTCACGAACTATATAGTTCAAATCTTATTGTTATTTTTCACTTCTTTTCTCAACTACATTATATACTTCATCTTTATTTCGATTAGAGATAGTTGGTCAATTCATCTTTAATGCCAGCATTCTCATATTCATTCAGATAATCTCTAGTTGGTTCGCACTCACTCTTTCTATTGCCAACATCCTCCTCTTCACTATCTTCTATTAGATAATACTACTTTTTTTTGTCATCTCCTTTTACTACTTTACGGTCGGACAATAAGAAAATTTACAGTTTGTAATTCGTTCGAGTTTGATTCGAATCAATATCAAATCATACTCAAACTTCACACAGTTCGTTTGATTGTTGTTCTATTTCAAATCAAATTAGTTCGAAATTGATTTCAAATCAAACTCAAACTAGTTCGTTCGAGTTTGATTCGTTTGCAGTCTTATTCGAATAGCATAGTTAAAAAAACAATTGTGTTATAAATATAGTTATTAATTAATTACGTTTATCTTTTGTAGTACTTATATTCCATGGACTTATTTTAAAATACTATCCGAGTTAAATAAAAATAACTAGTGTATTTCGTAGTTTGTCTATTTATATGCCCTTATATATAGAGAGAGTGGGGTATGTAGCCTTCTAATTTGCAGTCTCTCGTGGTCTCTTCATCAAAATAAATATAAGTGGTTGATTCAGATCATTGAAAAAAATTATCCATACCAATATCTACCTAAATATCAAATTTTACATTCTATTTAATTTTTTTACTATCTTATCTGATGGAATGAAAATTCATTAGTCTAACGATTTACCGATCAATTTTAAACTTATCCGATAAAATAGTCAAAAAATTCAAAAAATATAAAATTCTGTCTTCAAGTAGATATTAGTATAGAAAATGTTTCCAATCAACCATTTACATTTATTTTGATTGAGAGGCTAAGAGAGGTGATGTCTTAGAAGGCTATAGACTAGGGGTGCAAACGGATCGGATATTTATCCGATTATCCGGATTCGGATTCGGATTTTAACGGATATCGGATATTCGGATTCGGATATTTCGGATACGGATACGGATACGGATAATTTTTTATCGGATACGAATACGAATACGGTTTGAAATTTGGAATCGGATACGGATCCGAATACGGATAATTATCCGTATCCGAAATTTTGAGAATGTCGGATATCCGCGAGTTAGTAACATATAAGTTGGCCCAACCATTCAACCTTTAAATCTTTTATGGCCCATGCGGCCATGCATAACAATTATACTAAAAGAGTCAATTCAATTTTTAGGCCCATGCATAGCAATTTATTTTATGACCCATCCGTCCATTTGTCCATGTATTAATTAATATAATTCAACTCATAAAAAATTTAACTCATACAAATGCAAAGTGAATTGGAGCACTTTTTATTTCTGCCATTCTAAGTTCTAAGTTCTGTGATTCTGTCTCATTTGCGCGGAGTCGCGAAGGGAGAAAACCTAATTGCTAAGTTTGACTATTTTTTAGGTTAGTCTTTGCTCTTCTCTACTGCTCTTCTCTCGCGATTATTTTTGAATTTTTGGTAAAGTCAATTGTTACACTTGTTATTTTTTTCATCGCTGGAAAGACTATATAGTTTCTTGTCTACTGGTCCAATTTGAGGTTAGGTCCTTTTTGATATGATTTCGGTCAAGGTTGGGTCTCAGTCTGAGATCGAAGTTCGACTATTGTCTGTTTGTTTGGAAGAGTATAATTTAAATTAGTTTATTCAAATTTCAGGTCATATTAATGGCATCATCAAGCCAACCTATTCAAACTGAATCGTTGCCAAATTCAACTCAAGAACCTGTTCCAAACACCAGTACAGTCGATGCGACCAACGAAAACCAACCTAAAAAGAAACAAAAGAAGTTGAGTTCTCCTGTTTGGGAGTTTTTTCACAGAAGTACAAAAAAAGTTGTTGTAGATGGAAAGGAAGTAGTAGAAGTCACTGGAATTTGCAAATATTGCTCTCAAAAGTTCAATGCTAATAGTGCAGGTGGTACAACACGGCTGTGGAACCATTATAAAGCAAAGCACGATGTAAGTAAGGGGCAGAAGATGTTGAGTAAGTCTGTAGTTGAGACATTCAAGTATGATGAAGGTGTAAGTCGCAAGAAACTAACACGTGCAATTGTCATGCATGAGTATCCTTTTCTAATGGTGGAGCATGAATACTTCATTGATTTTATCCAATCCCTTCGCCCTAACTTCCAACTGAAATCTCGATCCACTTGTCGAAAGGAGGTACTAGAGATGTTCAAGGAAGAAAAGGATAAGGTTTATGAATTTTTTGGGTCGCTTTCATGTCGTTTGAGTGCAACTATGGATCTATGGACTTCAAGGCAAAACAAGAGTTACATGTGCATAACAATCCATTTCATTGATGATAATTGGACAATTCAGAAAAGAATAGTTAGCTTTGTACGGTTGCGTGGGAAACATACGGGGATAAACTTATCTCAAGTCGTGATGAAGAGTCTTTTTAGTTGGAACATTGATAGGAAAATGTTTTCACTTACCCTAGATAATGATGGTGCAAATGGTGTGTGTGTGAGAGATATGGTTGTTCGACTTGACAAAAATGGTGGCTTGTGTTGTGGCGGGAAGTTCTTTCATGTTAGATGTGCTGCCCATATAATTAATTTAGTTGTACAAGATGGAATAAGTATGATAAAGAGGGTAACAGATAACATAAGGGAAATTGTTCTGAAGGTTAAGGGTTCTTCTGTAATGAGAGAAGAATTTGGACAAAGGGCTAAAGAGTGTCATCTGGACACAGGGAGAGCACTCTCCTTAGATGTTTCAACTCGGTGGAATTCAACATTCATGATGTTAAGAGATGCAATCTACTACAAAGAAGCATTTGAGAGGATGCGTATTCTCAACTGTTCACGGTTTCCCAATTTTCCTACAAATGAAGAATGGAGGCAAGCAATGGAGTTATGCAAACTTCTGAGGAACTTCAATGCTATTACAGAGCTTCTGTCGGGTACATCTTATCCAACCTCCAATCTGTTCTTTCATAAATTTTGTGATATTAAGTTGAAGATTGAAGCATGGCTTACAAATGAGAATCCAACTATTGTTGCAATGGCCACTTCCATGAAACAGAAATTTGATAAATATTGGGACATATCGAACATCATACTGGCCATAGCTTCATTTCTGGATCCTCGTTATAAAATGTCATTGATTGAGTTCTACTATCCCAAAATCTATAAACATGGAGGTAAGAGTGAGATGGTGGAGTTCAGTAGAGTTCTAAGAGATTTATATGCAGAGTATACATTGAAGTATCAAAATTTGCAGCAAATGACACATGCTAGTGAACATTCTGTACCCATTGGTTCTTCGGGTAATTGTGATGATGAAGAGGATAGTGAGTTTAACCAGTTTTTGTTGGAAAAAAGTCAGCCATGGCATGTGAAATCTGATCTAGATCAGTACATTGATAGACGCATCACTTTGTGTCCTCAAGGTCAATCATTTGATGTATTGGGTTGGTGGAAAACAGAAGGAAAGGAATATCACATTCTGTCCAGAATAGCTCGTGATGTTTTGGCTGTACCGGTTTCCACTGTTGCATCAGAGTCAGCTTTTAGCACAGGTGGTCGTGTAATCAATCCTTATAGAAGCAAACTTGATCCAAAGGCTGTTGAGGCATTAGTCTGCCTACAAGATTGGATTAGAGGAAACAAAAAAGGTATTTTTGGACTTATTATTTATTTTAAAAATCTAATATCGATAAAAAATAGTATATGTTAGTTTGCATACAGCTTATTGTCACTGTTTTTGTTAGTATGTTTTATTGTTCAGATATGTTATTCATTATGTTATATGTTATTGTCCTATTAAGGTCTTATGCTGTTGAGGAGGTATGGTACTATTATAGATGAGCATCGTGGTATTTTATTTAATTTGTGAATTGAATTTTCAGATCATATTGCAACAATATATGATCTTCTTGAAGAAGTGGAAGACGATTCGGATGGACAAAGCTCCGAAGAAGAAATCACATGAAGTGATCTAGAATTAATTTTATGGAGGTTATATAGGATCATTTTTGTTTTTTGTTTTTTTTTTATCCTATATGAATAGAATGATATTAAGATAGTGATTAATTTTGTTAAGTTACAAACTTGTGATGAAGTTTGAGTTAACTATAGTTTTTAGAATGACTACTATATTTTGTAAGAAGAATGTGATGAAAAGTTCATTAAACTTTTAAGATTGAATTATCATTTATCAGCCTCGCACAAAGTCGTGGTTGTGGTTGACAATGAATAGTGTAGCTTGACTTGTTCTTTTATGTTTATTTGACATTTAACTTTTCATACAAATATATATGCATGTATTAGAAATTATATGTCACAGTTGCACGCTAATATTTGATGAATATAGAAGTGGTTCTTTTTTTAAAACTAGTTTGATATTTGATAGTTACTATCATAGTACATAGATTTGTGACATGCTTTAAGGTAGAGAAAAGTAGAAAACAAGTTGTCTTTCGGAAAACTATCCGAATTATATCCGTATCCGCATTCCGTATCTGATATTATCCGATTCGTATTCGTATTCGTTTATTATCCGATCCGTATTCGTATTCGGTATTATCCGGATTCGTATCCGTATCCGAAAAACAATAACGGATACGAATACAATATTGCTACTATCCGTCCGTATCCGATCCGTTTGCACCCCTACTATAGACCCCCTCATATATATGCGACTTGATATTTTATAAAGTATTTTAATACAACTCATATTTATTTATATTTATATAATTTATTTAATAGATAACGGGTACGAAACAATTCTTATATGTACTCTTACTCGATAAATTAACGAAATTTTATTTTTATTCATACTCATACACAACAAGCTATTACTCAATGAACACCTGAGAAAACGATCAAAAAAATTACATTGACAGCCACAGACAGAGGTGGGAATGAATTTTAGTTCTCCCTTAAATTTGCCGATGAGGCGTGAATAAAGTAATCAAATTTATTTCCCATTTATGTGATAATAATTTCCTTTTAATTCCCGTGGGAATATGATATTTCACATATATAGCTCGCACTAAGAAATCTAACACTAAATTCATTGCAGTACATGCACTCCTACTGACATTTAAAACACGTGCCTTAAATTAAATGAACACGTGTTAAATGTGTTCATCGTTAATTCGTGCTTCTAATATTAAAACTTGGTCAACAAGAAAAAAAAAGTTAGAATTCGTCAGCAAAAAATGTACATCAGTACGTAATTAACCTTTCAGGTCCTACGTACGCAATTGTTTTTGAACCATACAAGTATATAACAAAAGAAAAAAAAAATATGTCACCGTGTCATGTGTAGAGTCTTTAGTTATATATCCAGTAAGTCAATAAATTACAAACCATCACTTTCCTCCATTTTCTTATTCCTTGTGCTAGTTGTAGCAGGAGCAGAATGGAGCAATTAATCAATCTTGATTTGGTTTTTTTTAGTGCATATATAGCCAAACTAGAGAATGAAAGAATGGAAGATGCTGGTGACAAATTGTAGGTTCACACTGACGGATGTAACATTCCACAGGAGTAGGTACGTGTCTATTTTTGAATTCTAAAATTCATCATACGCTCAATGATATTTAATACAGTGTCTACCTCTGAATTAATATTGTGTCTATTCCTGCTTCAAACTCATTCAATATTTTCTAGCTCAAACTAAGATCGTTGATCCTCTCTTCGCTCTATTTGCAAATCGTTATTTTCCGCAGACTTAAAGACTCTGGATGGATCGTCCCTCTCTTCTTCCCCTCTGACCCGAGTCGCAAATCATCGTCAGCTCGAAGCCTCGAACCCTAACCTTAAGCGACTAAGCCCAAACTTGCGAGTTGTGATCGTGCGTACGTGCCTCGTCGAACCTCCGTTGTTGGCGTCCGGCGAGTCCCTCAAATCCTCCCACACTCGAATACTTCAATGTCAAAATAGATGTAAATTTCATAAATTTTCACATGAAATGCAAATTTTCATTCTAAGCTTGTTTCAATTGTGAAATATATCATAACACTTGAATATATGCTTCAGACATTCAGTTGTTATTACTATACATACTTAGATATATGATTCACTTATTATTATAAAATATTAATGCTAAAAAGAAATGACAAACAAACAAATTTTATCATTAAAACACTTACCGATTGAAATATAATAAAAATAACAATACAATAAAAATCAACTAATTTAAGTACTACATGTGAAGTGATTCTTACTCAACTTCATAAATAAGCAAAATGAATTTTGCTACACAACTTTATCTATCTAACAAAAAAAATGTCATTTTGAGTTTTATTTCAATATGATCATGTTGGTCTTAGGCTTCTAGTTCAGTTTATCTGAGGTTAATCAATTGATATTACTTTAATTCTTATTGTTTGATTATTAGCTGATATTTTTATTTGGAACCTTGTCAGTCGATGCTTTACTATGTCGGTGTGAGAACTATGCTGAATTGAATGTACACAACACCTTGTAAAAAACATTAGGATATATCGGCTCGATTTAACGTCATCGATTTGATTTAATTTTGTAGGTGGTTTTATATTATAGTTATATTTAATTTTCTAATATTTAAGAGAAACTTAGTTATATGTCACTATAAAACTTGAAAATTGTCAAAATATCACTCAGAAAAAAATTATCAAAATGCCACTATCGACACCCGATCTCTATACAAAAAATGACTGATAGTGACATTTTGACAAAAAAAAATTCTGAGTGGCATTTTGACAATTTGAAGTTTTGTAGTAGCAAAAAAATAAATATCTCATAATAAATCACACTCTTTAATTACTATGGTATTCAATATTTTAACAAAATTTATATTTTGTAAGTAAGTAGTGTCTACTCTGATCATAATTTTGAATCGCCAGTATTGGTTCACATGCGTGTCATATTTCACCATTCATCATTCATTCATATCCCATGGCATCTAGAATTCTCGATTCTAGAGTGGGTTTTGGTGTTGTATTGAGTTGTTGGTGGACTCAGTATTAGAGAATGTTCCATTTATCTCTTAATTATGTTGCCAACGTTGGACCATTTATCAATAATTTTATTTTATGGAGAGTGTTATAAAATTGAAGCAAACATTGCAAGTTAGAATTATGTATATCAAAACAAGTGAATTAAATATCTGTATCAAATTAAGATAATAAGTACTATATTTTTTTGGAAGGTGCTAACAACCTCTTAACCGTCTCTCTTACTTGTCTTCCACTATATGATAAAAAAAATTATTCACTACAGAACAAAAATTATATTTAAGTGAGGAGACAGAAGAAAATGGAAAGAAGAGACGAAATAAAGAAGAATCGAAAAGAAAATGAAAAGGGCAGATCAAAAATGAAAATTATTTCGTCTTATAGTGAGAGGCAGACAAAAAATGTAAACTGATGAAAAAAGAAATTATTTTGTCTTGTAGTGAAGAACTTGTAAGAGAAGATTTAAGAGGAAACATTATATTTACTCATTTATTTTCTATGAAATGGCAGACATTACTTGCTTATTTCAAAAAAAAAAGTACTATGTAAGCTTGAAGAGTTTAGCATATATCTAAGCAAGGATAGTGTCTAAACCGATTATTATTTTTAATGTTCAACTTTTAACTTCAATTAAATGTTTCGTTTCTTTTCCAATAACACTGTTGATACGAATATATGAAAAAAGTCACCATTTACCAAAGGCAGAATTTCATATAAAAGCCTCTAAAACTTTAATATTACATATTTAGTCATTGAAATCTCATAATTACATATTTATCCATTTAAAACACAAAACGTTTCATATAAAGGCCTCTAAAACTTCAATATTACATATTTAGCTACTGAAATCTCCTAAATACAAACTCGACCCGGCCTGAACCATAAGGCCGCGACCCGACCCGAGGCAAACCCGTGCGTACCCGTAAAAAAAGCGAGGGTCGAAGACGGATAGCGACCATACTTTCTGGAAAAAACTTGTGTTAAAATTGACCCGCAAACCCGTCGGCTCGGCCAACCCGTCCAAACTCGGCCCTGCAAACCTGTTGGCTCGGCCAACCCGTCGACTCGGGCGAGTTAGGCCCGACACAGCCCGACACGTTTTCAATTCCCTACCTCTATTAGTGTTTTAGAGTGTCCGCACGAGTTTTAACACAGATTTTTTCCAAAAAGGATGGTCACTACCCGTCTTCGACTCTGAGTTTTTTGGACGAATTCGCACGAGTTTGCCTCCGGTCGGGCCGGGTCAAACACATACGAATTTTGTCAAATACCTAAATAGAGGAGAGGAGAAGCGGTGTGAAATAAAGAAGCTAACGATTATACCTTCTTCCCAAACCTGGTCCGACAAACTCGTGGCCCGACCAACCCGTTGACTCGGGCGAATTTGACCCGATCCGACCTGGCCCAACCCGTTTTCAATTTCCTATCTCATTTAGTGTTTTAGAGTGGTAATTACCATTTAATTGTTAATTTACATTAAATTTATTAATTTGCAATTATGCTGGACAATAATAAAACATTTTGTGTTTTACTTGAATAAATATGTAATTATGAAATTTTAGTGGATAAATATGTAATATTGAACTTTTAGAAGCCTTTATATGAAATATTTTGTGTTTTAAATGACTAAATATGTAATTATGAAATTTTAGTGGCTAAATATGTAATATTGAAATTTTAGAGTTCTTTATATGAAATTCTTCCTTTACCAAAAATCATAACACACATCGCATTAAGAGTGTATCTACGTCTCTACGAGAAGTGATATACGCAATCGACTAATTAATGATATTCGGAGTGAGTAATTATCAATTAGAGTTTAAATATTTTCAAGGATTTTGTTATACTGTACGCAACATTTGTTGTTATTTCAAGAATATAAAATACTTGTTAATTCACATGACAGTAAACAAAACTCAAAAGCAGCTAAAGAAATCAAATAAATTAACAGCATCTCATAGTAACCCAAAACCAGCATAACACCCATAAAGCAAATCCAAGACAGAAAATCCGACCAAATCAAGAAAACAGCAACAATTCAATATAACTACATGCTTTAAAAGTACAAAAATAAAAATCACGTTAACTTTTTTAAGAAAACTTTTTTATTGTCCACTGAAATATAAATGCACATTCTGTAGAACACGAATTAAGTACATGATTTTTCACGTGAGCCTTGGAGAATCACAAGACTATGAGAATCATTGTTTTCTAAATGATAAAACAAGTAGGAGGGATGAATTTGATAAATGAAAGATGGAAGTGAATATTTTCTCAATAAAAAGAAAAGAAGAAAAGAAAACAGATTGCTTACGAAAAAGAGCCCGGCATGAAATGCAAAATTTTCTAGCTGCATGATAAAATTGAGTACTTTATTAAGTTACCACATTTAT
Organism: Eleocharis quinqueflora; assembly: GCA_964058865.1. Classification (NCBI taxonomy): domain Eukaryota; kingdom Viridiplantae; phylum Streptophyta; class Magnoliopsida; order Poales; family Cyperaceae; genus Eleocharis; species Eleocharis quinqueflora. The sequence goes on from CAXKVX010002409.1 coordinate 35,755, forward strand.
CTAATTTTCCCTTGAATAAACTGGCTAAAACAATCTGGTTGTGCTTTAAATAAAAATTGCAGCGAGCTTATCTACTTGTGCTTTAAGAGAAATTCCAATTAGAAATCAACACTGAGCTTCTTATCGATATCAGAGAAGTTGTCAAAGAAGGAAGAGAAGATCTTGTAAGCATTGTCTATATCTTCTTTCCCACAAATTTCTCTCACACTGTATTCATATGAAAGTATACTCGTGAGAATCACGTAGAAACATCAGATCTTAAAATGTGAGTAAATTTGAGACTCTGTGCTGTCCTCCTGACACAACAGGTTGACCTGATCTGACAGTATTAAGTGTTGACATGTGATCATGGGCCTGGATAGTTTTGGTCTTACTGACAAGATGAGCCTTTTTTTAGGCCTTAAGACAGTTGAGTTCTGAGCCAACAACTTTAGCATATGTTTTTTTTCCAACAAGAATGCCCTTGGTACCAGTTCCTTACTCGTATCCCGCGAGCAGGCTACAGAAATAATCGGTCTATAACAGAACCTCCTGCTTTGCTACTGAACTTATAGCAATCTCACATTTCAGTGCTCAAATATAGGGAGCATTAGAAGCTCAAGGATAAAATTGAAACTCCGCTTGATTCTAACAATCAAATGCTTTTGACATATGCACTGATAAATGCAGAAAAGAAGATCACCTGTGCATAGAGAGCTGAGGTATTCCACAATCCACAGTACGTATACCTACACCCGAGGCCAGTATAGGCCCTATGGTAGACCCACATCCCATGTCATTGCGTACCACAAATTCCTGCAGAAAGAGATTGCAAAATCAATTACATGCAAGTTTAATTATACAAGACTTGTGCAAAATGAAAATGTTGTATCAACCATTGAATTGAAAGTACCCGTTCCTCCCCTCCCATTTACTTGGAAAGTTCCTAATTCCTTCAAACTCTCAAACACTATTCATACTTGGGCGGTTAGAGAAATTTAAAGAGAGCTCCATATGATAACTTTACACATTAGAGCCATAAAATTTTGACCTTTTTATGGCCAAAGTAAAATATTTCAAAAGGAATGACCTGAACACGGAGCCCGTGAATTTCAGCTACTTGCTTGAAGAGAAAAGCAGTAACAGCACTGGTAGCATATCTCTGATTTGCATTATGCTTTATTACTAGTCCCTTCTGTAGACCTGGTCTATGGTGCTCTTCATGCTTGTCTGAGAAGTTCGGATGTACCCCATGTGCCATGTCAGCAGACACTAATGTGACAAGATATAAAATAAAAGATGAAAGGATGATCTATTTCTCGAAATAAGTTCAATTGTAATTGAATAATTCAAGAAATAAAAATAAATTCATGTTTAACTCAACAAGACATCAAAATATCATGCATGTCACTGGAGAATTAGACAAAATACTACCGGGTGATTGTATGATTGTATCCACATGCTTCAACTCTGTCTTACCCTTTTTGAAACAAATTAAAATTATTTGTCTTCCTTATTATCGGATAAATGTAGACAATAGGGCAGTTTTGATTTCTTCTTTCAGCAATTACATACATGATAATTCTTGTTTTATAGGATAAGTAAAAGTAGGTGTACACAAGTATATAACTCGAAGAGTTGGTAAAGGGGCCTAAAAGGCTGTCAGTTTTGGTCCAAATTGGTTTCCTTCATTTTAGTGGGGTTGGGGCAGAGTTGGGTTCAGTGTAGGGGTACACATAAATTCACATCCATCCTCCTCATTTTGCATTAGTTGGGTTGACAACCTGGTGATTGGATTCAGGTCTTTCAAATGTCCAAATTATTCTGTCAAATTCATTGCAGATCACTTAGGCCATCATGGGCTATTCGGGTTGGGCCAGAGTTCAACGGCACTAGGAGTTAAAAGTTGATAGTGGTAACAAAAGCACAACTTTACAGTCAGGTGATCAACTGGTACATGGCAATTGCGCCATGAAATGAGTTTCTGGGGATTCAAATAAAATGAGCCGTTCAGAACTGTACCAAGAAATGAGGAGCGGATAGCTCGTTCAAATGCAGATTCTCCCATGGATTGGTGCAGCAGGTTATCAACTATGCGCCGCATCGCTTGAAACATGGTTGGTGCACCCGCCCCTTGCATAGAGTTAGACCCAACCTAATAAAGTTTGAAATAGTGAGTGTAATCTTTATGTAAATATATAAATATATGTTATGATAAAAGCACAACTTGTTTATTTTATATAAGTAATTAGAAATTTTATCAATATTTTGAACAAAATATATTCATGATATTAAATGAAAAGCCATTTAAAATAACGGAAAAAATCAATTAGAGTAGAGACATTCAGGAATATCATTTGGAAGTTCTAAAAATATCACAACATTCAGGGAATCAAAGTTGAAAGGGCAATCTCATGTGAATCCCAATTCCCAGCTGATATATACACTTTGTACGGCAAGAAATATCACATCTATCTTTATACAATCATATATATCATGAAAGTACCAAGTATATCCCTTAAAATTGAAATGTCACTATCTACCAATCCATCATTATTAATCTCTACATAAAAACGCCGAAGAAGATAAAAAAAGGGATGATTTTCTTTTTTTTTAAAATAAGCAGGGAGTCTGCCACTTCCATTTTCATAGAAAAAAGAAGTACAAAATTCAAACCACAACCAGATTCACCTAATCAATCCCAACAAAATACCACTATCTACTGCACCTTTCACTAACTATCTAACAAAAAGGGATGATTTTCAAAATTACAGGAGGGAAATGGTTTTCTCTTGACAGGTTTTAAGTGTGTCAAGGTATACACTTTGGATGGGGTTATATAGTGTTCTAAATGTTCTACAGGGTATGAACATAATTAGTTTCAAAATGAGGGGAAAACTCAATAGAGAAACAGTTTCAAACTATACCTTTGTACATAAACAAAATAGAATACAAAAGCAAAAAACATTAGGTACCTCTTCATTATCAAAAAGTGCAACCATTCTGACAGCTGTCTCGTCCAACAATCCATCAGATGAGTCAATAAGAGATCTCAATGCACAGTAACAAGAGGCAAGATTATCGAGTCTTCCAGAAAAAATAAATTCATTTTTCACCCCACCAAGGCAGCTTGGCTGGGTGTCACAGACGTTCAGTTCCATTGCCATTATTTCTTCGCACTTGCACCCAACTTCCTCTGATAAAACCTAACAGAACATATCAGAATGAGTTAGATAATGTCTTTACTATCTATACTATTTAGTATATTGACTTCAGACACAAACTTATTTTCCCTAATCTGAGTGGGTAAAACAAAAAAGGAAGAAAGAATACATTCAAGAGGAGGGAATGGTGCTGAGGACTCCTATTTGGATTTGTTTTCTCCTGGGATTTGGATGGAGTCTCTTCATTTTTTGTGGCAAGTAGTGGGACTAGGTGTGTCTCTAGGTTTGGTTTGAACCCATCCGAATTCACTGTCCTGTCAAAAAGGGCATGTAAGCCATTTTCCATGTTAAGATTGCAGCCAGTACAAATTGCTAACTGCCAAAAACACCCAATAGTTCTTGATCATGTTTTGAAACTGCTGCAGAACATATTCAACCATTACAGGGATGATAAAAAAGAAATAGTCTGATAAATGTTTGAACAACCATTCCTACCCAAACCAAATTGAACTGATAACGGTTGATGAGTCTATAAAAATTTCAACATAGGTTGGTCCTGCTTTCCTTATCTCAATCTTTGTTTTAGAAAATGGGGTATCTCCTTGATCAAAATTATTTTCAGTCCAATTAACAAAAGAAACCAAAATGATACAAATGCAAGAAGCACAATATACAAACCGATCAAGATGTATGGCAAGTGTGGGTACACGAAGCAGAGGCCTTTTCACTCTGACAAGCCGGTGCTTGAATGACCCATTACCATCTCTCAGAATTAGCCGGCCTGCTAAGCTGAGGTCACGGTCAAACCATGTGTGCCACAGACCGCCACCATAAGTCTGCACATTTACTGTCAGATAGCCTGATTTACTGGATGCTGATTGAGGTTTTAGTTTCAGACAAGGGCTATCTGTATGTGCCGCTATGATGTGGAACCCATTTCCCACCTTGTACCTGTTCAATATGAGTTATCAATAAAGAATCCATACAGAAACAAACATCTAGCAGATAAGTGGAAAACATCCTAAAATCTCCGGTGCCGTACTGGTACCTCCTTCAATTACTTCCTGTTTGTTCGTTTAGTAAAGTGTTTATACCTATTTGCATATGTATCTAGTAAAATACATAACTATTTACGGTATTGCTTATTTGTTTATTTATAGGTCCATTGGATCGCCTTTATGTATCTACTGCATTAGTACGAAGCATTTTGATAAGTTGTCTTGATAAGGTACCAACATCGTGTTATAACTTTCGTACAAAATCAGTAAATTGCATCTGTTGATTTGTACTCTTTGCAAACCTTTCCTTAATACTCCCACACCATACCTCTGAATTACAGTATGCCTTTCTGTGTACTAACTATCATACCATACGTCAAATGAATTAACTTTTCTGTGTCAAAATTTGTTCTTAAATTTAGCTACAAAAACGGTATTCATGAATATTTGATGTCAGTATTCTAAAAGGCACAAGTACAACTTACTTGTGGCCAACGGAAAAGGCGATCAAACAAGACATGTTGCGGGTGAAGAAATAGCGCCCCCCTGGTTGGAGCTCCCAATCATCATTCTCATTCAACAGCTCAAATCCAGCGGCAAGCAGTTGCCTCTTTGCCTCAGCTGTCAATATAAAACGCAAAAATGAAATTAACTGAGAACTGGTTCATCTTCACCTTACAAGAATTGGATGTCACACTTACCCTTGAATATAGAGAGACTATAATAATAAAAAGAAAAAGAACTTTCAACTTAACATACATTAACTATGAAGATCACCCATAATTAAAGGAGAAAATAACTTTGAATATATTCTGACATTCTACAGATATAACACTAGCATCCTCTGAAATATCCTATTGTGTCTATGCTTCAATATCCAAATGTTAAAATGAGATGCTTATTTGTATTCTCACAATTAATTGTGATTTTATACAACCGAACAAAGTGACAATATTGATTACCAGTTGCATGGAATTGCGTCCATGATTCATTCAAGTAATCCAATAAATCTCCAACAATCGATTTCTGTGAGCTTTGGTTTTGTTCCTCTTTCGTGCCCTGATACAAAATTAAAACCAAAATTAAGGAACAAATCAAAACTTAATTTAAAAAAGAACTCGCAAATAAGAAAAATTTGGATTATTTTGCAGTTACAGTTGATTGAAGTTGATCGGACGTCGAGCACAGAAGACGAGAGGAGGAAGATCCACTAAGACGGAGCCACGTGGCATCCGAGATGGACACGATTGGAGAATAACTTTTATGTAGAGAAGGATGTGGTGGTCGAAGTAACCGGAGGCATCTCAACGCCATTGTTAGGTTTTCCAAAAAGCTTAGAATTCTGAGAAACTGGTATAGATTGGGTTTCGCATTTGCGTTCTACTCTCTACGTTCTCTAAGCCCTCAGCTCCAGTAGTGTTTGAGTGGGGCCCAGATGCAGAAGTACAAATGTTCGGTTCGAAAGAAGATGATGTCCTTTTGCCACTTATCTCTGGGCTTAACAGAGAATATGCTTACCATTAGATTTTGATCAAACCGTTTCTGGTAAAGAAGAATATTTCCCAATTCTTTGGACTGGAGAGGGTTGCATCTCTTCGAAACGAAATTTTTCATAAAAGATAAAGAAATAATTTATTTAACAAATAAGACAAATTATCTTCTAAAAGTATCAAAAAATGCAACTAATACTTATTTCACTAAATTTTTTTTCTAAAGTTTAAAAATTGTCAGCTCTAGTGATATTTTTAGAGGTAATTAGCAGTAACTTTTTCGGCCTTTTATTGAGAAGTTTCGAACGAAAAGGAATAAACCTAGAGAAAAAAAAAAGAAAATTTGACCTACAAACAGTGAGTGCATCACTCTCGCAGTACGGGGAAATTTGTCAAAGAAGAAAAAGGAAACGAAATTCAAATTTGTGTCAAAGAAGAAAAAGGAAACGAAATACCCCTTGATCGTTCCTTAAATTTACCAATTCGCCGCTCATCTCGTTCTTTCTCCTCCTCTTATGTCGCCTGTAGACACCTCGGTATCTAAAGGCGTAGCCGTGTCAGCATGTGTGGCCATGGCCGTATTCTACGTGGCAGTGCTGTACGCGCCGACTGGGTTGCTTAGGATGAGCGCGTCAGTGTCACGTGAGCAGTTCTTTCGTCGTCGGTTTCTCTGTGCGGCTGTCTCTACGGCCGTCTCTGTGGCGGCTACTTTTTACCTGCTCAGAGTAAGAATTCGCTTCTGATCCATCATTGATCATCTATTGTAGCTGTGTACTGTATAATTTATGTTTGAGGATTCTGAATTTTGAATTTGTCAGCAGTTGTATAATCTCTGAAAGTAACAGCTTGTGTAGTTGTTAGCATGTATGCAAAAACCCCGTCATAGTTGCAGGCTATGAATGTATAGTTGGTTAGAGAATGGATTATAAAAAATTGGAAAGGCATGATCATTAATCAAATCGGAAGATTCAAGAATTTTAAATTTTGCAATAGGAAATGAAATATTAAATTTGAGGATTTAAGTTGTCTAGTTTTTAACTGTTGCTTTACTGTTGTAATAGCTTGGAGAATTGGAAGGTTTATCAGCAATGTTGCGTGTCTTTGGCCTCAGAAGTGACCATTTGGTATATTCAGCTTTTGATCTTTATAATTTCTATTACTTTTGAAGTGTTGTTCATATCCTTTGGGAGCACAATCCCATATATACTCGGTCCAAAAAGTACCAGCACAAATTTGATTTAGCACTTATCAGTCAATACATAATTTGAGCTAACTTAGTGTTACAAATTCTTGACCGTAATTACATGCCGTACATACTAGATCAGACTTCATCCATGGTGACCTATGTGAAATTATGCACTTCTTTACCTGCAGTGGCAAGCAATGGCGATTCCTGTATCACTGACTTCGCTAGTGTACTTGAGCTCCTTAGTGTGCAAATTAGAGATTTGTTGCAATAACAACAGATTTGGATGTGTTTCTCTTCTAAAGGAGCTTCCTCAAGGAATAGCTCGCTGTGCTTGCAATGTGATGACATGGCGTAATTATGTCGTGGTTAGAAATATTTTTCTTAATAAGACAATTAAGTTTTAAACCTTTGAACTTAGTACTTGAATTGTATAAAAATGAAAAATAGTAAAATTGAGAATATAATTTCTTCTATATTGCTAGTCCCAGAATATAACTCTTGGTTTGTTATTGGAATATTTGTTTCGTTATTTTATTGACCAGGCACCCATAACAGAGGAAGTTGTATTTAGAGCATGTATGATACCCCTTCTTCTTTGCGCTGGCTTCAGGACCAGTACCATTATCTTTTTCTGTCCCATGTTCTTCAGCTTAGGTACTTTCACTTGCTTATCAAGAATAGGCAATAGAACTCCCGTGCAAAACTTGTGCTGGCATTGTATTTTGCCTGGCTGTTTGTTTATTTTGCCAATTTCAACCTTTATTTTTCCTCTGCAACCCATACTTAATGTTTTATTTAATATTTATCTGTTTACATTTTCAGCACATTTAAATCATTTTATTGAGCTATACCAGGGTGGACACAGCTTCTCTAGAGCACTCCTTGTTGTTGGTACAATTGCCCTCATTTCATTTTATTCATCTTTCCAAATCAAATACATAGCAAAAATGTACAGTGATTACAAATGTATTGATATTTTTATAAACTCTTCTGAATGCAGGGTTCCAGCTTGGTTATACCGTGGTGTTTGGTTGGTACGCTGCCTTTCTATTCATCCGCACAGGTCAATACCTTACACCTAATTACCATACATTTGCTGTAGTACCAATAGCTTATTTCTTCTTTTTTAGCTATTTCAGTACCAGTTCAGTTGGCTAATGGTCCTATAATATGCTGAAAGAGATTGTAAAGGAGCATATCATGGAATTTCGTGTATCTTTACTCTGATTGAATTATGGTACATTTCGGTTGATATGGTTCAGTCTTAACAATTTTTGGGGGTTTCAAAGTACATTTTAGCAGTAATATACAAAAAAAAAAATACAAATGCAAATGAAATCTATATTTGAAAAGAAAAAAGTGTGAAGGACCCTTGGTACTGAGTTATCACTACTGTGTTATCATGTGATATTTTCTTTATTTTCCTTGTTTCTTATTAACTCTCAAACTGCAATTATTCAGGGACACTGATAGCACCAATATTAGCTCACATCTTCTGCAATTATATGGGATTGCCCTCATTCCATTCTTCCCACTTGAGAGGTATTGTAAACTCCACATTGTGGTACTGTGCTGTGGGTCCTAACTTTGTCAAGTATATTCAAGTGTAGTTCCGGACTTCCAGTAGTATATATCTACTACCATATGGCTACTCCGCTCATAACTATTTCTTCATTTCCATTTGTTTGTGCTGATGCCATTTTTGGCTTGATCGCATTATTAATATATATTGAGAATTAGTTGGGCAATATCAAGATTATCGAATCTTGATGTGATTGCACAATCAAGACTCAACTGGTGGAAGCTTCTATTAATTTTTAAATTACTCTATGAATCTGACAGGATTGGAGATAATAGCATTCTTTGCTGGTGCTGTGGGCTTTTTCACGCTTTTATTTCCTGCTACCAGACCATACTTGTACGATCATAAGATAATTGAATGTAAATGTTGGCAAGGCAATTGTATTTAAGCAATGAATTTGGAGGTTCCATTAGATAGGTCAAAACTTTGCAATGATGTATACTTCTCAGTTAGACCGGATTAAAGAATAAACCACATAAGAGATGTTATAGAGGCTTTGTAAAGATTATGATTTGAAAATGTAACTCCAGGAGTAATTAAACATCACCAATCAAGTTTATTATTTGAATGGTCTTGAAAAGACAGTTTTTTTTTTACTAAGAATAAACGGAGTTATTCTGTTTGAAGTTATCTATTGGAAGGTTATAATAATATGCATAGGACACTCTCTTTCGTCCTATGCATATATATAGCTCAATAAATTGAGATTTAAGTTGCTCAATAAATTTTTCATATCAAAATATTGTTGGAAATTAAATTTCGTGATTTTTAGAGCTATTTTTAAATATTTTTTAAAAACAGCCTAGATTTAATACTACAAAAGTGTTATTTCTGAGTTGTTTTTAAAAAATATTTAAAAATAGCTCTAAAAATTACGAAATTTGATTTCCTACAAGATTTTGATATGAAGAATTTATTAAACAACTTAAATATTAATTTATTGAGCAAAGAAAGTATACATAGCTGCATAGTACGAAATGAGATGTACTATGCATATTATTTTAGTCTTGCTCTATCTATTACTGAACCTTTTCATGTTATTTGGAAACAGGATAATTTATACTATAATAATAATGCTTTCGTATCATATGAAATATGCTTAACTAAATCCTAAAATTAACGCTTCCCAGAGATATTTTGTAGCAGTGGAAATTTTTTTAGTACATTACACAGAACCTCCTTGAAATGCTACCTAATTTTGTGTTGGTACCAAACTGTTAAGAGCTATGTTCGGTGATTGTATCATTTTATTTTGAAGGTAAATGCGGATATTAGCTTGAATTGTTTTAGTGTGGCAGTTGTCCCACTCTGGATTTCTAAAAACCAGCAGAAGTATAATGTTATCTCGCCACTCTCTGAATTTTGTTGGGCCGAACTTTAATTTTTGTGGAAAAAAATTCCATCTGAAGACTGATCTGATTAGGCCCGTTACCCATCAACGTCCAAGGCCCAAACAACTCGGAACTGTATCTCTGCGCGCGTTTCTGTGCTCTGTGCAATCTAATCTGAATCGTCGGATTAAAGATCACGTTAGATCGATTCAGAATCAGACGAGGATTCAGATTAAGTGCGCAGGATTTCGTTTCCTAACTCCTCACAGTCTCACTCGACTCTCTCTCTCTCTCTCTAGTACCCACTCGCCAGACGCGAAGGAAAAAAAAGGCTGCTTGGCTCTGCATGCCTGCCGCGCCTCCTCCATCGCCGACCAGCAATCAGATCTCCGAGTCTCTGACACTGACAGTAAAAAATTTCTCCAGTTCTTTTACTTTTCTGAAACTGAAGGTGAAATACTGAAATGGAAGGTGTTAATAATTGAAACTGTTAACTATTTTTTCAGAAAATTTGAGCTTTTGTTTTAATTATGTTGCACTAGATTAGTTAACTATTAAAACATAATACTTATTTTACATAATCTCTCGACTCTTGTTGATTAAATTTATATAACAGGAAGTTTCCAGATCTCATAATTTGGCAAAAATGAAATGTAAACCTCTTGGAAATTTTGTGCCAGTTTTTGCTTTTGGCGAAGGGAAAGTCTGACCAGTACTTGATTAGTGAAATTGATGCTGTTTGCTAATGCATATGATCTATTTTGTTGTAGAAATGCAACGGTTTTTTAAGAAGGTTTCAAAACCTCATGTTGATTCATCTTCAAGTTCCAACTCTTCTCAAGAGTTTGATAGTGACGAACAATATTCTCTTTCAGATCCTGCTCTAAGACCACCTATATCTCATTATAATCCAAATGAGCGTGATCGTATACGTCAGTTCTATCTAACAAATGGTCCATGTCAACCTTACAACCATGATTTTTCCCATACCGATTTTAGTGGAATAATGAGAAGGTTTAACACCGCTTGGTTTGATAAGTACAAAACTTGGTTGGAGTACAGCATAAGTAAGGATGCGGTCTTCTGTCTTCCTTGTTATCTATTTAGACCATGCGATCTTGAATCAGGTGGAGGGACCGATTTCGTAAGAGAAGGTTTTAGAAATTGGAAAAAAGGACTCAAACCCTTTGAGGATCATGTTGGTGCTTCCAATTCACAACACCATGAAGCTGAAAGAAATTGTGTCGCTTTGATGAATCAAAGACAGGGTATTGAAGTTGTAGAGAGACAAAGTGTTAGACAAGAGATGGAATATCGCACACGACTTGAAGCAACTGTAGACACAATTTACATTATTTTGAAGCAAGGTTTGGCATTTTGCGGGCACGATGAGTCTGAAAGCTCTAACAATAAAGAAAATTTTCTTGAGCTTTTGAAATGGCTGAGAGATCATAATAAGGAAGTAGGTGCAGTTATTCTTAACAAAGCTTCTAAAAATCTAGAGTTAGTTGCACTGGGCATCCAAAAGGATATTGCAAACGCTTGGGCAGAAGCGACAACTCAAGAGATATTGGCGGAGCTTGGAGATGAATTATTTGTTGTTTTGTTTTATGAGGTGAGGGATGCCTCAACCAAAGAGCACATGGCGGTTGTGATTCGTTATGTGAACAAAAGAGGTTGTGTTGTCGAGCGGTTTCTTGGTAAGATTGATATTATTTTGATATGTAAAATAGCACTATTTATTATTTTTTAATCGCATGTAAAATGATACTATTTTCTGATTTTGTAGGTATTGTTCATGTTTATGAAACTACAACAATGACTTTGAAGATGGCATTTGAGGATTTATTCGAAAAGTATGATCTCTCTTTTTCTAGGTAAGACTGAGAAATGTAAAATGGGACTATTTTTATATCATGATATGTAAATTGATACTATTATATGTTTCTTTATATGTTAAAATGAGAACTGAGACTATTCTGATATCATGATATGTAAATTGATACTATTTTTAAATTATAGATTGCGTGGCCAAAGTTATGATGGAGCTAGTAACATGAGCGGAGAATTCAATGATCTTAAAGCATTGATTTTGAAGGAAAACAGCTCAGCATACTACGTGCATTGTTTTGCTCATCAGTTGCAATTAACTCTTGTTGCGGTAGCTAGTGAACATCATGAGGTTGAGTTATTTTTTCAAGCGGTTGATGGTATTCTCACTGTTGCTGGTGCATCGACTAAAAGACGTGATCATTTGCATGAGAAGCGGAGAGTTGAAATTGTGGAAGCTATTTCAGTTGGAAGATGTTTGAATCAAGAGACAGGTATTGCACGTGCCGGTAGTACTCGATGGAGTTCTCATTTAGCCACTTTAAATAGTATGATTATATTATTTTCAGCCACATTAGATGTACTTGAGGAAATTAAAAATGAAGGGGGAATGAGGTCGCAGAAAGCAAAGGCACATAGATATCAAAGAGCTATGCAGAGGTTTGAGTTTGTGTTTTTATTGCTTTTCATGAGAAAATTACTACTCATCACGCATGATCTATCACAAACCTTGCAAAAAAAAAGATCAAGATTTAGTTAATGCTATGCGTTTGGTGAAAACCGCTAAAACTCGGTTGCAAAATATGAGAGATAGCGGTTGGGAAGAGTTACTTAAAGAAGTGCTTGAGTTTTGTGAGAAATACAAAATTGAAGTTCTAAATATGGAGGATTTGTATGTTGATAACCCACGGCGCCCAACAGACATAACTAATTTGCATTATTATCGTGTTAATCTGTTTTACACGGTTATTGATATGCAATTGAAAGAGCTTAATGACAGATTCACGAAAATGAATAGTAAACTTCTCATTTGTATTTCGTGTTTGGATCCAAAGAATCATTTTTCATCTTTTAATAAAGATAGGTTGCTTCAATTAGCTCGATTTTATCCATTTGATTTCAATGAATTCGAGCTTCCTATTCTAAATAGTCAATTGGAGAACTATTACATGGATGTCCAAGATAATAGAGATTTTTTTGAGATAAATAATTTAGTTGAACTTTCTCAAAAAATGGTGGAAACGAATAAACATAATGTTTATCAATTTGTTTATAAGTTGATAAAATTGAGCTTGATTTTGCCGGTGGCTACTGCTAGTGTTGAACTGGTATTTTCAGCAATAAATTTGGTGAAAACTGAGTTAAGAAGTGGCATGGGAGATCAATGGATGAATGATTGTTTGGTTACTTTCATTGAGAGAGATTTCTTTATGAGCGTGAATAAGGAAAGGATTATGCAAAGATTCTAAAGTATGAAGTCTCGTTCAACTTGATTATCTATTATTTTGAATTTTTTTTAATATGTAAAATGAGGATATTTTTTTCCAATGCCATGATTATCTAATATTTATTATTTTAACTTCTTTTTAAATAGTTTTTTAAGTCTACATGTTTAATTTTTTAATTTTTATTCAGTATCGATTAACTGATTAGTTAATGAATTTGATTTCAATAAGCTATTACAATCTGATTATCGCCGCTCTAACGGCCCTAGCTTGAAAATTGAATTTTGGTTCAATAGTGTGATTAAAAGGATGATAACAGGTACAAATTGTAAACTAAAAAAAAAAAATTAAAATAGTAGCTTTATACTTTTGGGATCATTTATGTTGTCAAACTGGTGCTCTTCATGGAGATGGTAACTTCTGGAGATCATTTTGTTGGCAGTTTGCTGCAGATTAAGCATTTATTGAATACAAGGATTTAGTTCACGCTTATGTTAGTAACTAAATATTACATACTATCGTCTAGTTTATAATGATCCATTGTCTGTTGATTCTACCTAAAAAATTGAAGTTGTTTATAGCAGAATATCATTTGTTGTACAAGTCAAATATAAGAGAGTGTTTTTTTCCATGTAGAATCATTGATCATCAGAATTATTTTATTATAGCTTGCTTGAGAGTACTTCATTTCAATGGAGAGTGTTCTTTCGTGGAGCTATTTATTTCTACTATTTGCTCTTGCAAAAATATCTTTTTATCACTCTCTTTCGTATTATTCTTAAAAACTATAGCAGTCCATTGTAACAAGAAATGTTACAGCCATTTATCCGAAATCACATTCTAATACAGGAATGCTTTTACACTAACATAATTGTTTTCTATGATATTATTTTCTGCCAATGACATCATTACCTAATCTTATGATCGTTCTTGATAATTCGATAGACACCATAAATCTTAAAGGAAATTGGCCAGTTTTATGGACCAAAAAAAGTTATATTTCAGAAAAAGACATTTGTTACTCTTTATTTTACAAAGACAGTAGTTTAATTAAGAAAACCTGGCTGAGCTAATAGAATAAACAATTCCCAGTAAATCTTAATTTATTAAAAAAGAAATGTAACAACAAAATTTTAAATAAAGAAAGCAGGAAATTTAAACATAAATTCAACACGACCCAATTGACTTATTCTCACCCCCTTTAGGAAAAACCAAAGCAGGAAAAAAATCACTTCTATTCCCAGTTTGAGTTGTTATATTTCATTTAGGGAGTCCAGTTACAGGGTCAAGTAATGCTAAGGTTTCATCAGTAAGCACTTTAGGACCATTTCCAACTCTGGTACAAATGAAGTAGCTCACATCTCCCATGAATTTCTGGTGAGGCGCCTTATCTTTAATTTCAGGAGGCGGTTCTAAGGTTTCTATATCTTTCATAGATGTCACACCGGCATCTTGTAATATCGATTTGTCGCCCACAACAAAGCTACAAAGAGTAAACATGAAATTACAGAGAGTTTTATTTAATCAAGTAACAAGATCAGCTGCTAGAGTAGTGATATCACACCACTTGTACCCTAAACTATACACCCTTTCTGGAGAACTGTATCTGAGGTTCTGACCTGAGATCCGTAAAAGTTTCGTATGTGGACTTGCCCTTGAGCAATGCTATATTCAAATTTTTTTATTGGCCATTTAACCAAGGATTGGCATGCTAAATTCATGTATCATTCAGGTCAGGTCCTGTTATTTGTTATCTGTAATGGATCTTCAAAATGATCCACTGGTGACAAGGAGTCAGTCAGTCAGATTAATACTAGCATCACATGATATATGAATATAAATACCCAGTCAAGTCAGTATCTTGATTAGGAGGGAAATGAAAAAGGAGCCTCTGGAGCAGAAGAGCTGCGGTCTTGCGGTTTTGTGAAACTAGCACTGCATTGGGCCCGGCATCAAAAGTGTATGCTACCTACATTTATTTAACTTATACTGTAGTTACTTTCAGAGATTAACAAAGGAAGGTAAATAAATTGGCAAATGCAGCAGTTATGGCTAGAGAAATCTACAAACCCAATTTGATATAACTTCCAAGATATGCATGCATAAAGTAATTGCAGAGAACACTTTTACCAGAATGGTACAAGCTAGATATTTTAGAAAAATATTCTGCTTTGCTTATATTTTTGTTACCTATTCAATTAAATTGGGTCGTCTCAAACAGACTGTACTACTATTCAGGTCAGAGAAAAGGATGCACCAGACAAATACTATAGAGCTTTTACAGAAGGAGGCCTACCTGCGGAGTTCCTTCAGAGATGTTCCATTTCTCTACAAGATTAATTATCCTAAAAATTTTAATGCAAAAAAACATCTTATTATGTGATTAATTGTGAAATGGTTCATTGCAAACAAAAAAACAGACAGCAATGTTGCCACAATTTTTCAAAATTGACACCTAATATACTCAACTAAACCTTGAATTTTCCCTAATTATCTAATTATGACTCCATTATCAATTTGGATTGTAACTCAGAACACATTTGAACCACACAAACACATGTTCATACGAACACCACAAAAATGAGAAATATTTCAAACACACCAGAGCCACATATGCGCATCCTTTCTTAATTCCGTACACAAAATATTCCCTTTTATGCTTTTCTTCCGCAGTCAGGTATAGACTACAGCTTAGGAAGGAGAGAGAAGTTGGGTATCACTGAAGAAACAAGCAGTTATATTACTGTAGGGGTGCATATGTTATCTCCTGTCTAATAAAGGTGCTTTTGACATTAGCATTTAGTATTTTACTGAGGTATGCAGGGCAAACAATTGCTGCAAAAATTTAAATACAGAAGCATGCATGTGAGTACCGGTGCGAGGTATCATTCATATAGAAGATTGGGGGGCTGGTATCCAAGCATACTGCATGGAACTGATTGCTATCTGCACATGTCAATTTAGCAAATGATGCAAAATCGCGATTTGTTATTGCTTCTTCCATTTTCAATATTCGGGCAGGGACCACCGTCTGACAGCACACATCAAACAAGAATTCATATAATAAATAACAGAGGGTTCCATTTTTAATCATGGTTGGAGGTCCTGAGTAAACTCAATTTACAGGAGTAACCTCAGTCAACCAGTTTACTTAGGTACAATCAATAAATAATATTAGGATAAAGCATCAGGTTCAGCCAATTCGACAACTTAGAAGCTTCTGTGGGTTCAATTTGGCAAACTTTAGAATGCAAGTGCCTGCTCATCAGACCTAATTTGCTATATTTTGCTACAAAATCCACAACTCATGTTTAGCAGCCCAGAACTGACAGATATGGTACCATACTATAGACCTCACCAGAAGCATCCATGGTAACAATAACAATTTGGAAAATGAAACAGCAAATTTTTTTCATATTTAGTAATTCATCCTGAATAATGATAGCAAAGTTTTTCTAGTAGGCTATTGGATCATCAAAGAAGAAAAATAAAGTGCCAGAACTTTAATTATAAATACAAAAAAGCCAAAAAAAGGTATTGTAATATACCTCTGCACGGTGTTTTATAATAGCACTGGTTTGAACAGATTCTCGCATGCCACTGGTACTGCTCGTCTCCTTCTGCTTGGAACTCACCTGAAGTTTCCCAAATCTTAAAGAACACATCTAATGTCTGGTATTTCTAGATTTAAAGAATGCAACATGCATATCAGGGAGAAGACTTATAATTAAGTATGGTCAAACAAATTCAAAGTTTAAAAATATAATTACTCTCTTTTCTTTTTAGCATAAGGCCCCATTTCCAAAATAATCTGGCAGCATACCCAATTGCAAATCTTGGACGGTTTTAGTCCAACATAATGCCAACCAACAGGTCTTATCTCTGTTAAAATAATAGCAATGAAGGATGTAAACTGTCATGCTAAAGTGACATACCACTGCAATGATAATTACTAGGTCAGTCCAGTGCGTCTCTTCAGCCAGCTGAATTGCAAGGCTGTCGCTTCCATCAGCATTCTGAAAATAAAAATTAAATTAAATAAAATCCAATATGATATAACTAGAAATTCTCATAGGATAAATGAAAAAATATATATTCATGTGTATGTGTCTGACAGTATTGAGCAATTATCTTGTGGAACAATATCACTGATATATCATATATACATTCAGGATGTCTCGTATTCCAGACAGTATTCCGCGATAATCTCGTGGAGACATGTTCACTGACGACCATGTAAAAAGCTACACATTTTTTAATTGGCACGGCATGGCTAGCACAGATTTTGACAAGCACCAGACATATCTCCGTACAGAATGTTTAATATGTTGCAAAAGGCAGTAATGAAGAGTGCATTGACTCCTTGATGTAAACAAATTTGGCAGACACATATAGACAGTGAGTAGGTGATCCTATACATTTTGGAAAACAAGCATAAAAGGCAAAAAATGATTATTCTTACATTTCCCATGGCCCATTTCACAAAGCCTCCATACAAACTACGGCACGCACTCCCAGATCCTTGCCTATTATCAGAATTGCCAGTTGAAAGAATGAATGAGTTGGTAAACAAGCACAGAAATAAGTGATTAACTTAGAGCACATTTTCCCAAACAAAACCCATTAAGCGCTCAATTGTGTGATTAACCTCAATTTAACACAATTTAGCTTTAGAAAATATGCAATTGAAGATTACTTTAAATCATTTCATCTTTAGTTGACTTTTAATCAGTCAATTGTAGAATTGACCTCCAAAGTACCTGGCAATGGAGGAGATTTCACCCAAATCATCCTTCAAATTCATCAATTTTGCGAGAGTAAAAACTAAGGGCCAAGTAAAAGAAAGCAAAAGTCAGCTAAACAGAGAGAATAATTAATCATATCATGTGTTGTATGGAATATCATAGATTTTGCAATCCTAAAAATCAATGCCACACATATAAAATCCAATATATATTCATCCCCGTCTTACACCGTACCAATGCAATGCCAAACACAAATGCACATTATATTTCCAAAACAAAAAAACCATATATATTTTAGACCTGAAAAATGCCATAAGAACTCAAGCCAAACAGCACATGCCTATAGGTCCCTAAAAAATTGACTTTGCATGACACCACTTCACAACCAACTTATGCAAAGCTGAAAGTGAACATTAAGTCCGACTGATTTGATTCTAATGAAGAAATATGCAGGTCACTTGGGTAGAGGCACAGGCACCATTTTCATCAGACTAACCTACATTGTTAAATATTGCATATGATCTGATACTACAGGGGAAGAGATCAAGAGAAGCATCTAAGTACCGAGACAAGCAAAACCAGCAGCAGAAGAAGCAAGACCAGCAGCAGTTGGGAAATTATTGTAAGATGAGATATGTACATGCAACCTCTCCCAGTCTTCTTTTTTTATTGTTATTCCCTTTTCCGCATCTGAGACTTCATTTGCGCGCCTCCTTATTTCCCTTAAACACTTTTGGTACCTCTCACCTGATAGAGATATCTCCTAATGAAATGCATCACATAAGCATATATCAGAATTCAACACCGCATTTGAAAAAAAAAAGAAATATTTACTTGATCATTTATCTCGAAGAAGAAGATAGAATAAAAAAAAACAATCTCAAATGTGATTAAATCACAGATCACAAAATCAGCTTTAGCCATCAACTCTAATCAATTTGTAATATTGGAAGGGATATATGTGAAAAAAGCGCCAGGTGACAGCGGCAACTACTAACTACTACTACTAACAAACTATGAAAACAAACGAACCTTGCCATTGAGCCACATGCGATCGCGAGTGAAGCTAGGGCTGACAGCGGCAGTGGTGGTGGCAGAGAGATGGAGAGGGTCCAGTGTGAGGCTGATGCTGTCGTTGATTGGCAGTATCAGATTCTCGTCTCGCTTGCCCCAGTACTTTATCACCGCTATGTTCGTCGGAGACCTCCCCGTCGCCATTACCACCCACTCCGATCCTTTCTCCGCCATTTGATCCAGACTCAACAGTCAGATGAGATCGAGGAGGGAGAGAGAGAGAGAGAGAGAGGAAGTTCCAGTACCACGCGCACTGTCGAACTGACAGAGAGGCAAATGTATAGAGAGAGAGAGAGAAGAGAGGAGATGCGACAAAACTGAATAGGAGGCCAGCCAACACCGTTGCCAAACGAAATCCTCTGTGGGAGGAAAACTTTTGTTTGAGCCGTTAGATTGAAGATCAACGGTTCAAATTAATAATATAAAAAATTCTTCTGAATCATATAATTGACGATCATACGTTGATCTTTAATCTGACGATCTAGATCTAATTTCATAAAGAGCGGAGAAACAAAATTCCGGAGAGACACAGTTGCTCTTGCTCGTGATGTGCGATACAATTACTAAATTAATAAAGTAGCCTGAGGTCCTTCAAAGTTCAACAAATTTAAATACTATAATTAATTAATAAAGTTGTCAGGGACAATAGGGGCAATATGCCAATTGATAAATGTATATGTTTCGCTAACAATTGTGTGAAAATATCATGTCATCAATTTCTGCTTGCTCCAAAAGAGTAACTATCACCCCTAAACAAACAGACAAGTTAATTGCAATACATGTATTAACAAAAGAAAATCCAACAATTGTCAACATTTGTCATGTCATCAATAAAAAAAAATCCCAACAATTGTCAACAATTGTCATGTCAATATGTCATTAATTTGTGTTTACTCAAAAAAGTAACTACCAATCCAAAAATCCGGACCCGAATCTGCTGGCACGTGACACGGATTCAGCGTAGCGATTGACTAGTTGTGATGAAGTGTAGAGGTCAGAATTTATGAGGCACAAATCGGTGGCTCAAGATGCGTGCAGCACGGTGTCGTGCGACATCTGATTCGAATTTCAGAAATCTAAACTCTTCTTTTCTTATTATATTGCATGATAAAATCAAATTCCTTTTCTTTTCTAAATTATTTTAAACCAGAAAAAATAAAGTAAATCAAAATCCCTTTCGTTCATTTCCGAGTTGCATATCCGAGCCGCAAAGGAAAAAAAATTGTTGGATATTTTCAATAATATCATTACATGAAGCAACGCTTCTAAAAAACAGAGGAGAGCTGTAGTCTCCTCAATTTTTTTTAATAATAACTATATTTCTCCAAGGATTTGAACAATTATAGTTATGTTGAAAATTATCATACAACCCTTTTGAATTTGATGTATGTGCTTTAATTATTCATCATCTTTCAGTGTTAAATGTAAGAATGAATTTTCTACGGACAAAAATTTTAAATACTAATTAATTATAATAGTTGATTATCGTTAATAATTACGCAATTAATTTTTTTTGTCATCAATAAAGTGCAATCAAAATTTTGATCCATTACACAATTAGCCTCAATTAAATTAAATGTAATTATTCGGATTGTGTTTGAAAATACAGGTATGGCCAATTGGGTAATGGTTTGCGCAAGTTCGATTTGCTAAATGATTTATTTATGTCAGTTATAAATTCAAAGATTTTTGGAAGCTTTTCATCATTGCAAGGCTGCAAAATGTACTACCAACTTTCGGAATTTTTTGTTTTTAACTTAAAAAATAAGAATTATCACTATACTTTTGGTTTCAAATATTGGACACAAATGATCTTATTTTTTGAACGCATGTGTCAAGTGTTGCATCAAATAATTTCTAAGTTTGTTGATTTACAAAACAACTTTAAATTTAAATCTCATGTGTTTTTGTGAAGAAATATTGTAGGATGTTGATTGAATTACAAAATGGCCGCAAGATTAAACCAAGAAAGAATTGGAGCTCAAATCTTCAAGAATACATCTTAGATAAGGCTTAGATTTAATCTTATGTACTTTAGCTAATTAAAAATTGAAATTTGATTAGTAACATTCTAAACCAACCAGCAAAGACTGTTATAATGGCATCCTTGGCGTTATAACACTAGAGTGCAAGAAATCACCAAATTAGCTAAGTATGAAGTCCTTGAGACTTAGCGTTATAACGCCAACTCTAGTGTTATAGCACTAGAACACGAAAATATTAAAATAAATGCTAACATAAATTGAGAAAGAATTAATGTTTAAAATACCAAGAAAATATCTTAAAAATCAGTTAAGAATATCAAAATGAATTTTATTTGTTCAAAAATTGTGTTTTGATTTGTAGCAAAATAATCAACCAGAAAACTCAAAGACTTATGCGTTATAACACCAACTCTAACGTTTTAACGCTAAGGTGAGAAGTTGTCCCAAAAATTGGCTAAATCCTGAGACCTCTCAAGCTTAGCGTTATAACACCAACTCTGACGTTATAACGCTGGAATGCAGAATTATTTAAAAATAGATTTAAAAATAGAAAAATGACAAACCAATGGTCCAGATTGCATCTTAAATATTGTCAAAGATTATCAAAATAAATTTTGATTGATTAAAAAATTAATTTTGATTAGTAGCAAAATATTCAACCAGAAAATTCAGAGACTTATGCGTTATAACGCTATCTCTGACATTATAACGCTAAAGTGAGAATTTGTCCAAAATTTGACTAAGTCCTAAACTGCTCAGGTGTAGCGTTATAACGCCATCCTTGGCGTTATAACGCTAGATCAAATTTCATACGTCACAAATTTTTGTCGTGACTTGTGCTAGCATTATAACGGTAAGTTTTGTACATAATTTGGTGTTATAATGCTATGAAAAAGTTTTACAAAAATCCAAATCCAACGTCACAAAAATTTGTCTTCGTCTGATTTAGCGTTATAATGCTAGAATTTCTATAGTGACTAATGGTAAACGCTAGACTCGGAAGACCTAATTTTTGGCAGAATTCAGCACCTATAAAAAGAGATCTTCTTCTACATTTCACCTATATGAAATCAATAGCTTTCAAAACCTTTACAGCCACCATTAAACTTGCACTATAGAGCTCTTGCTTACTTGCCAAATCCTTATTAAAATTCTAATCTTTATTTAGCTAAATTAATCTAGAGAGTGTTGAGAGTTAGCATGTGCATTCAATTACCTGTTTCATTGTCTATTATCATATCCTTGCTCCAAATATAATATGTTGGTTTAGGGTGCAAAGAGAACAGATTCCGAACAAATAATGTTGAGATTATATTCGTAATCATAATTTGTCAAGTGAATATGAATATGAATATGAATACTGTGTAGATTATCAAGGGTACGGATTCTAATTCTACTACCCATACTAAACAAAATTTTATATGTACAAACAATAAATATACACAAATAATAAAACAAATAACATTTAAATTAACATAAAAATTTGATAAAAGAATATGTATATATTAACGATCTTCATAATATATTAGAGATTGAGTTACACACAAAAAAATCTAAAGTTTAAATTCGACTGTTGAACGCATTTTACTTCGTCTTCCAACCGGTCCTAAGAGAGAGCAAAATCAAAAGGAAAAAAAATCTAGATGAGGGAGGTCGCGTCGTCGGCCTCCCCCACCTCCCTCTCTATCCTCTCCCCTTCTCTCAACTTTTTCATCGTCTTTTTTATGACACCATCAAAGTCGAGAGAGGATCATCACTGGAAAGAGAGAGATGAGGAAATCGCTCAGCAGATTCTTCTAATAGCCGTCTCTCACTCCGACTCGGCCTCGTTTTCTCTCAAAGCTTTCTGTCGTGAAGAAAAGGAGGAGGAAAACCACACAACATGTTTCTTCCTGTAGCCACCTCTCGTTCCGACTCAGCCTCTTCATCCACCCCTCTTTTCCTCCACTTTCCCCTTCTTGTCGGCTCCACCCCATGATTTTTCTACTCAACGGTGAGCAACGACAGCGGTACCAAGCTCGAACTCGTCCTGGAGGCGATCGTGACGTGAGTTGAAAATAGAAACTCTAACCCTAATCGAAGGAGATATGTGACCTACAACACCCAATGAAGTTGTAGCGTACGACGACGATCTTCAAATATTTAGCAACGGCTCCTCAGAGATTCAACGGAGCCATGAGGTGGTGCGAGCCTCTACAAGCACAAACGGATGGGATGCTTCGGCGACAAGAGCCGTGTTGGAATTAATTTAATTAATTACAATAATATATGGACTTACATGTGATATAAATATATATTATAATAATGAACTGTCAATTATAAAATTAGACCTGTTACGAAGTGATCAAATTAAGTATTATTTACGAGTTCAATATGTGTCATGAGAAATGCAGCCTTTAATATGTAAAATGAGTATTAATAACTTTATGATTTAGTGGTGGTCTAAATTATATAAGTTATATAAATAATACAATTATACTATTGGTTCCTGAAAAATACAATTTAATATAACAATATTCTGCAAATAAGAAAATATTCGATATAAGAAAATATCTTATATAAGCAAATTCTGATTTTAAACCCATTAAAAATCCAATAAGACATCAGGAAAACTATTAATTAATTTAATTAATTAATTATTTAAATTGATGTACAGCGGCGTGGTTCATTGTACCTATGCCATATATGAATATGCGTCAATTGAATTATATTCAATGAATTTGTGTTCCTTGTACACAGTAACGCAGAGATGCATTTGTATAGACGCATATGTGGTTGTTGGATAAAAGTTTATAAAATAAAAGGGTACCATGCGTCAGAAGTTATTGATTTTTCTTTTGAAAGAAATATACAGTAAAGAATTCCAGAGAAACTGTGATGTGATTATTGAGAGAAAAGAGTAATCAAGTTTATAGAAATTTCGGTTTAGAACTTGCAATTCAGATATTTCTTTTTGTGCAGAAGACAGTGTAGTACCGCCTCTTTCGCTCTCTTCATCGAACTAGAGAGGGATTATTCGAAGATTAAAGGATTTCGGTGATCAACAGTGATCGTGTCTCTCCGAAAGATCAAAAACTATGGACCAAAGTAATTTAATTTTCAGATTAGATGTTCTCTAAAAGATCTTGGATTAATTAAGTTATATCGAGCCGAAGATCCGGGGTGTGTCGGTACTCACTCACATGAGGTTATAAACTAAATGCAGGTATATTGTAGTTGATTTTGTGATTCATAGTAAAATTTGAGGGCTTGATGCTTATCTTTGAAGATAAATGATGCTACAAGACCAACTTCAATGTACGAAGAATCGTGAGGTGTAGCTAAGATAGTTGAGTGAATGCATACCGAGACAAGCGGGATATGTCTTTGGAGCCCGGTGATGATAGAAAAGCATCGTTTTCTCATATGTTAGGTTTAATATCGTGTTATTGCTTGTATCTCTTCTTAGTTCTTTTGTTTCGTGCTTTTTTCACGTTTTTTCGTGTATTCTTCTCTCATTTTTTTTTGTAATTAAAAAAATCACATTTATGTAATCATCTTATATATGAAATTTGAATAACTTGACTCTATCTTTTACCAAAAAATATTTGAAAATTGTCATTGTATGCAAATAAGATTTTTCTATCATCTGCTATTATTTTGAATTTGGATAATTCGTATATCCACCCTATGGTTCTAAATTGTTTAACATAATATATATATATTATATATCTAAATCTTACATATATAAAAGTTTAACATCCTTATCTACAGTGGCTATAAATAGTGTTTTCACTGTAGCATTTTTTTTTTGAAAAAAATTTTTTGCGATTTTTTCAGAAAACTTTCCGGAAATTTTTTTTATCTTTTTCGATTTATTTTTTTCTTTCGTTGTTTTTTTGTAGTTTTTCGCGCGGAGCGCGAGCTCTCCGCCTAGTTCAAATAAAAGTCCAAGGCTCTCTTTTGTTCGTTAGTCAGCACTCAAATCATAGTGAATCTTTTAAAGAATTTTCTTCTTTAAGTTTCTATTTGTTTGGAGTTGGGCTGGTAATTTAGATGATCATCCTTGAAATATTCACATAAATATACTAATGTCAAGGAAATTCTTTTTTAATTTCTTCAAAAATATAATTTGGGATTGAAAATATTTCAATAACCAAGCATCGTGTATACGATATACTAATTAATTAACCTTCACTTTCATTTCAAATAAATATGTCTTCCGAAATGAATAAAAATAAGAAAATAAAATTAGTGAACTTTTCCAAATATAGGATGTGGTTATCCGATTTTCCAAAAATAATATCAACTTCATCTTTATGTATAGTTCTTAATGCAATTTTTAAAATAAACCATTAGTCTATTATTTTAAATTTCATATCAAATGACATGATATACAATTTATCGTAGAAGAAATACAAATTATTGTTTTTATTTGGCTAGCTAGATATAACTTCTATTACAACCTTTTTGTATCACATTGTATACATATGAGATCAGGGACGGATTCAAGATTTTCGTCAGAAAAAGGAACAAGATCTATAATTTTTTCAGGGAGACAAAATGATGCACATTTTTCAATATACATAGTTATTTTGCAAAAAAAATTTGACAAATCATATAAATACACAAGATCAGTCTGTGAAAAAAAATTCGGGGATGGAGCCGATTTTTTTTTTCAGGAGGCGTCTGCCACCTGACTTCACTTGACTCCGCCCCTGTATAAAACCAATATCTATAAAATTGATAATTTCCTTCCATGATATGCATTTAATTTAACTGTAATGAAATATAACTATATGTATTTCAACACTTCTATATTAAAAGATGCATGAATGACATTTTTGTTCACATCCACGTCATCTTCTTTTTTTATGGATACTGAACGAATACAAAGAACTATAATTTATTTATATTTTCACGTAAATTTACAGATAACTTTAGATACTATAACTATTACAGAAATAGCTTTTATAGTCCTCTTTTACATCGAACACATCAAAATACCGTTATTAAAAGAGCACAATGACATTCTGAAAATTAATATGAATCCTATAATACCAGACCTTAGAACAATCTCGCTATAATAAATGCTTTGAAAGCAGAAAACAAGCGGTTTGAACTTGTAAAAAGAGGCATAATCATAGATCCGCTATTATACAAACCGGATGGTTCAATTTTTTATTACAGAGATTAAGAGGTCACTGTTAAAATTTAAGAGGATAGATAGGGAATTATGACCTTGTGAGACCACTAAAGACTTGAAAGTGACAAATTAAAGTCATGACTTAACTAGAAATTAAGTTCCTTCGATTAAATCAGTCTCGGCAGTGCAAGCACGTCGCCACCACATGGGGGAGTTACAATGGTACCATGTTCTCCACATTTATTAATCATACATACATGTTGCCATGTTGGAAAAAAAAATAACTATGGCAAGTCGACACTTAAACAAATGGGTAAATAAATGTGAGAGTGACAAGTTCGAAATTTCAATTTTTTTTTTTTTAAAAAAAGTAAATATGACCTACTTAGAAATTTTATTGAAAATTTGCATTATTTATTTACATATTGAGATACTAAATTATCTCGTTATTACTAATATTATAACATTTTTTTCGATATCCTGACAGAAGCTGTCAGTACTAATATTACAACGTTAGCCTAATAAATTTAGAAAAAAACAGTAATCCAATTGTGCGCCTCTCGTTGGATTTCCATTGAGATGAGACTTGTCGGTCTTGACTTGGAGGAGGAGAAGATTCGTCTGTTTATTTCCTTTCATATATTTCATATCATTGTCAACATGATGTAGTCCTATCTCGCATGTTGTTATGTACTAATTGTTGAATTTCTAGAATGAGATAAGATATTTTTCCCTCCATTTTTCTAATTTATGTTGTATCGATTCAAGTATTGTGAAATTTCAATGTTCACGCTATATGCAATGTGAAGGCTTTGCTCTCATCTTGGGATAAATATTTTCGTGATTTAAAACTCTTAAATTATGATTTTTGTGTGTACGGAAGGTCGTAGTTCGAAATTCAACTGGACAAATTTTGGATCTTTTAAATTTGACACCAAATCAAATTAGATTTGAATGACATTGATCTCATTTCTAATAAAAAGACAACTCAAATTACAAAATTATTCATTGTGTTCCTTTTAGTTTCGTAATTTCGATTAATATTAAATTATTCATTTGTTCTCAAAAAAAGCAATACAATTTTTTCTAAAAAAAATCAATGCATTTTTCTAAAAAAAATCAATACATTTTTTCTAAAAAAGTTCCAAAAAAATTCAATGAGTTTTTTTTTTAATTCAATGAATTTATTCTAAAAATTTTCAATGTATTTTTTAAAAAAATCAATGCATTTTTTCTATTAGTTCCAAAAAAGAAATTCAATTACTTTTTTCTAAAAAAATTCCAAAAAAGAAATTCAATGATTTGTTTCTAAAAGTAATTCAATGATTTTTTTCTAAATATAATTCAATGAATTGTTTCTAAAAGAAATTCAATGAATTTTTCCTAAAGAAATTCAATGAATTTTTCCTAAAGAAATTCAATGATTTCTTTCTAAAGAAATTCAATGATTTCTTTCTAAAAGAAATTCAATGAATTTTTCCTAAAAGAAATTCAACGTTATTTTCTAAAAAGTCGTGTATTTTTTTCCAACGTCTCCATATTAACGGTTGCATTTTTTTCTAACAATGTTCCAAAAAGAAATCATTTTTTCTAGAAGAAATTCGATTTTTTTTGCCTAAAAAGTCATGCAAATTTTTTCTACATGTTTTTATTTTTTTCTAAAAGAAATTCAACGATTTTTTTTCTTAAAAAAGTCATGCAAATTTTTTCTGCGTCTCCATTTTAACGATGCATTTTTTTGTCAAGAAGTTCAAGAAAAGAAATGATTTGTTCTAGTCTTCTAGAAGATTGCACGATTTTTTCTACAAAAACCGTGCAAACAACTTGTTTTAAAAATTCGTGCAAATTTTTTTCTGCACGTCTCCATTAGTCCATTTTAACGGAGTAATAAAAATACAAAGGGCCCAACCGGGTTCGAACCGGTGACCTCTTGATCTGCAGTCAAATGCTCTACCACTGAGCTATGGACCCTTACTTGTTTTAATAGAAAATAATGGAAACAAGTTTTATACTTTGAAAATCGGCGGAACGTCTGCTTTAGAACTTCAAAATTTAAATACAATAATAATATAGAGGGACTAGATATGTTATTATTTGAAGAGTATAAAATAAAGCTTTACAATGTAAAATTCAACTTAAACTATTATATTAAAGAGTGTATGTCAGTTGGCAATAACTTTTTATATATTTTTAAACTTATAGATTCAAATAACATTTAAATTACATAAATTTCAAGACAACATTAATATATGTTCATACCCTTCTTCATCATAGCGGCAAAAAAATATTGATTTTTTATGAACATCAAATGATGTCTAAATTTCAGGAAATTTATGTTGTTTTAATATAGTCTGTCTCAAGTCTGAAAAATTAGAGTTGTAATAGGTTCGGTGAGTCAATGTAAAATTTAAATCATTCTCATGAAACAAAATTCAATAGAATTTATTTACATTAATTTTTCATCACTCTGATGGGTTTCATTTCTAGCGGACTCCAATTTGTTCGAAACTAAAGATTTTGTTGTTGTTTAAATTACAATCAATCCTTAAGTTAAAAATATCTCTATAAATATTTATCTATTTAATAACATTTAAACTGTTTTGAATTAATTAAAAATAGAATTATCATGGTTGCCTAGATAACCGTTATCAATGGATCTGCGTCATGAAAAAAGAAAGGGAAATCCTTTTTCAATTAATTAATATATGGTGCAAAAAAATTAATATATTTTTTTGTTCAGATAAAAATGAGGATCAAACTAGTCATATTTAAATATTCACAAAAAAAATCATTATTTTTGTTACTTTAAAGGCTAGTCTCAATGTAATGCTTTAATTCTATGTTACGTTGTCCTCTTAAGTCTTAACTGTGTTCTTGTTTTCAAGGACTCAAGGACATGAACTCCTACATGCAATAGATGCTATATCATATTATCATGTGTTGCAAATTTTGAAGGATATGAAGTTTAATAAGTTATGAACTCCTGCACACAGTAATCGTCTATCTTATATATTGTTTCAACAAAGAATTGGCCTGCATGAACATATTCACAGAAGAAGATGGATTCATAACCAATCTACACCGTCAAAAATTCGTTTAGACAATCAGTGGGAACACCTCAAACAGTAACAAATTTATCTAAAACTTGTGTGATGTATTGTCTAAAACTTTTAAACCCCATAATTTAATAAATAATACAGATATACCATATTATTAACAAATCACCCAACTTCCCTATAAATGTCAGAAATCACTTTGTCTCAATTAATTAACCATCTAGTGCAACTGAGATATTCAACTTTTACCAGAAAGCTTCTACATGCTCAACCACAGAATCAATTCTGCTAACTTTTCTAGTTCCTCTTGGTTCTTTGTCCCACGATGGCCCCTCATCGTCTAAAATCTCTTCAACTTTAGATATAGTACTAGAAATATTCCTGGATCCTTTCTCAAAAGATGCATCCATGCCAGACTTTTGTTTCTCAGCATTTTTAGTACGGCGTGATCTAGGATTTCTTGAAGTATTTTGCTGCACAGTGGAACTTATTTCAGAATTGGGGTTTGAATTTGATTGTTGGTAATTGGACTCCCGCCGATTCTTGAGCTCTTTCATGATCAACATGTTGAGGACATTCATTACTTGTACTGCATGCTTCAATGCAGTTAGCGGATCGGACATCTGCGATTAGTTGTGCATTGTGTGAGAAGACTACAGTTTATTTTACTATAATGGTTTGAAAAGAAACCAGTAAACACAACAAAAGATTACAGTAAAAAAACCTAACTGCTAAACATAAAATAAGATCATCCTCACTTCACATTCAATGTGAAAATAGGTACCTGAACTGAAATAATTGAGACTCAATAAAGAGTATAAAGGATCTGAACTGAAATAATGCACTAGTACATATTGTATCTCTTAATAAAATTCTTGATATGTAGCATTATTTTATCCTGAATTATCATAATGAAAAGAAAAGCTATACATCCTAGCTGAGAATTAATTGTACTATATACATCACATAGGAGAATATATAACCAACAAATAAATATATTACAAGTATATGCATAGCAGGGCATCCTACCTGGGTCATGTTAGGAGCGAAAACCATGGCAACATTGCGGGCATTCATCTTGTTGACATGGTGCTCTTCGACAACATCAGCCATGAGATTGATGGCCCAGTTTAACAGTGCCGACTTTGCTGTCGGAAGCATCGCCACCAATCGTGCCGCATCCTCCTCAGACTTGCACTGGATCACTTGATCTGTTGGCAGCGAGTCCAGTAGCCCACCTGGCAGTTCTCGGAACCATGACTGCATGTTTTGTTTTTCATTGTATGCTTAGACATTATTTTTCAATTAAAATAGAATTTTTTGGGATTGCACTAAAATTGTTTTTCAATTAATCCATTGTTAATAAATGCCGAGGGATGAATGTATAATTTATAAATAATTGTATTCAGGTATTACGGTTGTGTATTACAATCATAACAGTACTTGTAATTTAGTTAGTGTGCATTAAGCATTAATTCCATCAGAAAAAATATGGATTTTGCTAGTAATTAGGAATTATGATATAAAACAGGGAACTTCTTTTTTGACAAAAGATGAAAAATATGAAATTACCTTAATAAGTCCAGATAGACAGTGAACATCAACTTTGTCTGGTAAAATGCCTCGGTTTAGCAGATCCCTCACAACCTCTTCCTGGCTGTTATCTGGGTTTATCCGGAATATTCCTTCTGCCTGAATAATAATTTATTCCTAATTTTAATACATGCTTGGATAAGGTCAGAAGCTTCTTGGATACTTTTATGTACTATTGAGTATCAGATGAATATAGTAGTTCCTGTTTTGCAGGGGTATAAGCGGTAACTCGAGGTCTAACAAGGGCATACTGGTCTAGAAGTTATAAAGAAAAAAACAATGAAGCAAAATAAAGATGAACCTTTAGGCCTCCTTGCGCATACAGTTTATTTTGAAGTAATAAGAGGACTTTGGGGACGCTATTTCCTCTTGAGTCAAGTGAACACTGCATTGATTCAACTGAAACACCAAATACTGTCGCACTGTACCAAAAATCAATGTATCAGCAGAAGGAAAAGTAAATGTTTAATTATGAAATTGAAGAGACTTAAGGTCCTATTAATGTTAAGCAGTGATCTGAATTAATTCATGAATATGGTGCAGATTCAACAAAATCTAGGTACTTCTACGGTTTTACCAGTAGATGGTCAAATTATCAATTATTAGGATTCCCAACTAGGGATTTAGAAAATGTACCTTAATAATCATGCAAAGAAAATTTAGAACTATAAAACATGATACAATAACAATTAAGAAAACTCCTGTTATTCAGTACCTTGCACTAGGAGCTCGATGCAGTGCTTCCGGTGCGAACTCATCTGGTAAACCAAGAAATCCTTGGAACTTGTCAAATGTGACATGTGCCACATGTCGCACATCAGTCGGCCAGCTGATATTCATTGATGCTAGCTCTGCTTCAGTGGGACCCACCTCATCACCACTCTCTTCCCCCTCCATTGTTCTTCCAAATATCTTATTGTAACCTACCTCAACCAAACTCTTAACGAAGGAAAACAGCTTGACCTAGATTCTGGCAACTGATGTGTGCTATAATCTAAACACTAAGTAATACAACATTCACAAAATTATGGTAATGATTGTCATTGACATGGAAATAAGGGTTTGAGGGATAAATATGGGTAGTTGAAAAAATATCAGATGCCTCTTCTTCTATATCTCGATATAAGAATTAAATGAAAACTTTATTAGATTAGAGAAGGAAAGTTTGAGTAATTGAGTTGGAGGTGTTAGCCCTTTCAAGGGACTAGGCAAACGTGATCAGCACAACTTTTTCAGATTGAGTAAAATACTGTTTGAGTCCTTGACTTTTCAGTTTATTCAGTTCTTTGTTAGGGACCAAGCAACTAAATAGATGGTTTTTTTATTCCTATTTTCAATTAATAAGGCCACCATATCAGCTTAAAAAGTATCTAGGTATTATGATTTTAACTCTGATACATTATGAAATTAAAGAAGAAATTGGGTATATATTTACTGGTCAAATTGAGACGTATTATCCAATCCGACCGTGAAGTTTTTTGGCGCCAATTTTACTGGTTTTATGTAAACAAAATTGTTAGAAATTTTAAATGATTTTTACAAAATTTGAGCTTTTAATTAGTTGAGAGATTACGTGCTTTATATGAGAAAATGACTGACCCAGCATTAACTCTTATAAAATCGTATTAAACCCAATTAGTTTGACTGAATACTGTTTTATTCTAAGATCCTACATATTCTGTATTCAGTAAAATCCTACTGTTTTATATTGATCCACAATTTCTCATAAAATCCTCTAATTTACTGTGGAGTAACAAGTGGAAAAGAGTGAACTGTGTGACAAGAAGAAAAAAAGAAGCTCATTTGAGTATTTGACAAACAAAATAAAAGCAAAAGGAAAAACAAAATATATAATGAGAGAAGATTTTTCTTTTATTCTGTATTCAGAAGAGCAAACTGTTTTCTCTAAAACAAGCAATGTATCATTTTTCTTCTCTCAGTTCTACTATAGAATTATAGATCATTTCTAGTTGGTACAGTCGCATTTTTCTATTAGGTATTAGCTAGATACAGCTACATGTAAATTTATTAACAAATATGGAGACCCCACATCTTGGGTCTAAGATGGGTTGCACGCTTCAATCTCTTTATTATTTGTAGGAGAGCAATATCCTAAATGATATTTTAAATTAATGATCTGCAGAGGTTGAATTGTCAATGTTTCCTGATCATAATCATGCCAATTATAATTGTACTGGTAAAATAGTAAAACAGAAGAGAGATTATTTCAAATTAAGCAGATAAACATGGCCTTTTAATATTGTTACAACTTACATATTAGTGTTGTACTGTTTGCGATTGGTGTTGTTACTGAGTACAGTGAGATTCGTGTTGGCGTAAAAGGGCTTTTTTTTTCTTTTTTTATACCCAGATTTGATGGTAACAAACCCACAGTCAAATTAAATTTAATTGTATGTTGCTTGGTAGTTGGTATTAGGGGTGTAAATGGATCGGATAATATTCGATTTTATTCAAATTCGTATTCGAAAAATACAAAAAAATATTTGATTCGTATCCGTATTCGAAGATATTTAACGAATAAAGATATAGTTTGGCTATCATCTATCCGTATTCGACTGTTTAGCTATTATCTAATAATATTCGAAGTTATTGAAGATATTTGTATCCGATATTATCCGATTGTATCCGAATTCATAACCAAAAAGTTCTTATATATATATATAGAGAGAGAGAGAGAGAGAGAGTGAGGCTATGGTGTTTCGCAAAGCACGTGCTTTGCAATTGTAGACCATTGGATCACGCTTTGTGATTCGTGCCAACATGATATTCGAAGATTCAATGGTCCACAATTGCAAAGCACGTGCTTTGCGGAACACCATAACCTCACTCTATATATATATATTATTGGATTTTGTTGAAGGATTAATTTTTGATATAATTTGTATTTCTTTTTATAATTCATTGATGCATTTAGATAAACATATACCAAATAAGGATTTTTTATTATCCGAATAATATTAGTTTCGTATCCATATCCGTTCGATATTCGATCCATATACGATATCTAATTAATATCCGATTCGTATTCATATCCGAAACTATCTGAATTCGTATTCGTATTCGAAAACTTTTAACGAATAAAAATACGATAAGATAATAATCTGTCTGTATCCGATCAGTTACATCCCTAGTTGTTATGAAATTGGGGAATTGGTTGGTGATTGAGTTGGTTG